>JAQGCM010001498.1:0-15027 GCA_034699705.1 Hymenaphorura dentifera | reverse complement strand
TGGGATAAAGAACATATTAATGTTTGGCACGATATTGTAATACTTACAAATTCCATCCAGGCGCCAGATCCTTTCAAATTTATGATAATCGCTCTCGTTTCTAAAAAGAATCACATAAATGCTCTGAATTTTGTTGTCTTTGAAACCGAGAATTTCGACATCATTTCACGATGAAATGAACCAGCGGTTAATTGAATGAATTTGAGTGCCTCTTTGCGTTTCGTTCGTGCGAAAGAGATTCACTTTACAATGTTGACCGCTGTGCAGTAATTCGCCTTCATCGGTGCAATCAGTCAAATCATCCGTTCTTAATTTTTCTACAAAATTGAAGCTTAACGAATGCAGTCACTAGTCAGCAAACAAAAGGCCAATTCGAGTTGGACTTGGGCTACAAAGTAAGCAAATGCGATTAGATTTATTGCCCTCATCTACCCTACTAGTCATGATTTGAATACGAAGTTGTGCTTGCAAAGAAGAATCATACGCTCATCTCTCTCTGCACAACAAAACTCTTGCATTGTTTACACTCGTTGAGAACTTTTTTTTCATATGAAAATATAAATTAAACTTCATTGAATGGGTATGTTCAATTTCACGTTAAGACACGGAGGCAGGTTTTACAGCTCTTAATGACTCTGTGAAATGATGAAGAGGTGGCTGCGATAAAATATGCGGATATGATTTAAATTCATGATCTGCTCCTTTATAATCCTTCTTGGCGCGATCTCAATCTTACCTTGCCGTCGAATCCCTTCATTCGCACTGTGTCACCTTATAACACAATCTTAAACGTATGCTGCATGTGATTTGGCCTAAGGATTCCTTCACGCTCTCCTCACTTCATAACTACCCTCAACTCGAGATAACTTACTTTAACTTAATTAGCAGAATTTTGGTGTGAAAACTCCTGCAAAATTCCAAACTTGCTAAACACACGTTTTCATTCATTCATAGCCGTGCTAAACAGGGCACAAGTGCTTTAGGGCCTAGTAATGCAGAGGATGAAGAGAAATTAAGGAGAACATAATTTCTCACTTCGTCAATCGCTGTCTCATTTTGACAACCCAACCTCAGTTCCTTCTCTGAAAAAGCACATAAATGACGAGAAACGAAGATGTTGATGCTCAGACTTAATTTGCTGTCTAATTCTTCTTTTTTAGGTATATTCTAATGAATTTTGCAGAGCCAACTCAACCACACCAGAGAGGTTTGAATGTAAAGGAAAAAGTAGTAAACCGGGGTTGGGAATTAGAGCATTTCTTACTTTATTATTTTTCTTCTTTTTTTTGAAGAGAGTAGTTTCCCCTTCCTTTCACCTAAGACATTCAATGTCTGAGCTGTAATAAAGTTTCGAGAAGAACGATTTTTTTTTAAATTATAGGCAGAGGAGGTTGGAAGGAAAATCGGTTTTAATTACTGGTCTGAAATTATGTGTTCAGTGAGAATGTAAGGATTAAATTGTGTTTTACACATTCAAAGTTCAAACTTTGAGCACTGCACTCGTGTGAATGTCATGTTCATGTTCATGTTCTCTCGCTCTCTCGCCTTGTTTTGTTTTTCTCATGGGGAAAGGAAGATTTTAGCTCCAATGCAGTTCTTTTATCTTCCATGTGCTTGCTCGCATGTCTTTAATTGCTTGCACTTGTCTAACCTTTGAAAATGAAAAAAGAGTGAAAACAAATTAGTTTGCAGCATGACTCTCATGTGTAATTCTCCAGCGTTTTCAGTATGCCACAAGGCAATTGAAAGTGCTTTTGTGGTTTTTTAAATACTCGGACGTGAATTATGTGTATTTGAACAAAACAATGTGAAGTGAATTGTGTTGTGCATTAGAGTGAGGGCCAAAGGAAAGAGCGAGGATGATGGTTGATGGGTGTGTGGTCCTAGGGGTCCAGGACTTACATTAGCAGCGGTGGAACCAGTAGCAATGTTAATTTATAACTTGGTTGTTTTGACCAGACCACTTCCTTCCTCACTGTTTCTGAAGATCTTCCAACTCCAACGCAAGTTCATTTAGCTATCTCTCCTTCCCACTCTTTCAAATCTTTCTAAATCCACAGTTAGATTTAGGCTAGTCTAGGTGTTGAGAGCTATGAACTGAATGTAACTAACCATCATGGCTGCCCTTGTTGTCTTTAACTCACTTTTTCAGAATACTCCAACTCTTAATAGGGCTGTTTGTAACAATTGGATTCCTTGCTCACCACTTCTTACGATCCATTCTGATGGGGATGACTCGGTTGTATTTAGAACTTATATTCTGGAAATGGAATTTTGTGGGAATCTCGAAACCGAAACTAAACCCATTTTCTCCCCCTTTTTGGTTCTTTCTTAAGATATGAGCTTCTCACATGTATGTTTCAGAGCACCAGAGCTCCAGGCTCATTTTCTCTCCATGGTTCATAAAGTACTTTTGTTTCGCCCTGGAAGTAGTGTCAGTCTGTCCTTGTCTTCACTTTGCTATAATTAAAATGAGGGCTCGGAAGTAATCGCCTTTGGGGAACTGGAACTGAAGTTGCACTAAACATGATATATTGCGCCCGCGTCCGCTCAAGAAATCGAATCGAGCGAATTAAGCAAGTGTGCAGAAATTGGTTTGTAAATTAAGTGAGATCAAGACTGTGAATTTAAACTAAATTTGCATTTAAACGACCAATTTAAACTACCATCATTGGTTGGGCAAAATGTAGATGATGTCGTCTTCTTGGGCTGATGGAATGCCAGGTTTCCTTCCCACTTCATGAGTTTGTAGTATGAAGATGACTAAATGAGGTTTAGTATGGCTGGTGGTCCAACTCTCTCATACTTGGCTTGAGAAATTTGTATAGAGTGAAGTTGATGGTTTAGTTTTGAGATGAGCTTGATGGAAGTACCGGCTGGTGAAAACAATGACAGTTAATGATGGATAGCCTCGACAATTTCGTTTTGGTTTGCCTTCAACAACCCCTTACATTTTAAATGCCTTTCTTCCCTGATTTATTTTACTTTGCTCTTCTTTGAATGCATATGTGGATTTTGTATGTATGATTGTACGTCCTTTTGAAAACATGTGTTGAATCTTGAGTTTAATTCCCATCATCTTTCCTTCCCTTGATTAATACGATTAAGAGGAAGATGAATAGTTGAAGTGTGGTCGCTTTTCTCACTGCTTGGCAAGAATACTAAATCCACATTACTTGGCTTTGTTCATAAGTAAGTGTGAGTGTGGATTCCTGTTCAAGTTAAATTAGGACAATTAGATTCCATTCTGGTTTTCAGGTTTTTTTTTGACGAACACACTTCTATTCTTGAACAACATCAATTTTATTTTGGATTTCAACAACTTTCTCCTGCAACGCATGGAGTTGGAGTTGTATATCTTCAGCATAATGATAGCCTTTCATGCAGCAAATTCAGATTCTTATGGTTTAGAAAATAAAGATGGAGAAAAGTGGACTTGTGAACTCCAATAAACAAAACTTAGGAGCTCGTATCGGCGATCCCATTATAGGGTTATGAATGGTTTCGGTTATCTTCAACTGGTTGAGTTGAAAATGGGTTTGTTGATGTTTCGTCCTTAGCCGGGATACGATATGAATTGTACGTACATTGCTTTTACATTAGGACAGATACAGGACCTCCACCAAAATACTCCCAATCACAACTTGAGTTTCTATCTAAATTGAAAACTGGAGTTCACTTGCGTGT
The DNA here is from genome assembly GCA_034699705.1 of Hymenaphorura dentifera. Classification (NCBI taxonomy): domain Eukaryota; kingdom Metazoa; phylum Arthropoda; class Collembola; order Poduromorpha; family Onychiuridae; genus Hymenaphorura; species Hymenaphorura dentifera. The sequence continues at coordinate 11,340 of JAQGCM010001498.1, read as the reverse complement.
TTATGATCAAACCAATATACAAAAAATGAAATTGAGTTGCTTCGAAAATCAGCAGGGAGAATTTTTGTGGGTAAAATGGAAATTCTTTAGCACCTATTAAGGTCCGACTCGAATATGATGATGTCTGCACGAAGGGAGAGTGACACCTGAAAAAAGTTTCGTCTTGCTGACTGCGGAATTGTATTCAAGTTAAATGGGTCTTAAATGGGAATGACATGATAGCGTTTTACACCTGTTGTTTCTTAAGTACATGTACCTGTCTAAGTGTCCATGTTCTTTGTTCTTTATAAGATGCAAATAAGTCAGAAGATTTTGTTTCTTTTAAATTCAAAGCCATGCATGCTTTCCCATCCGTGCATGGTTTCTTAACTAGGCGTGTCCATTTTAATGAAAATCAACCGGGGCAAAAGGGTGTTCCTGGAGATATTATATTAATTTTTTTCTCCTAATCTTCAAAAAATATAATTTGAACCCCTAGTGAGTCCAGGGCTCCGGCTCCGTTATTCCCGGACTTCCTTAAATGGTCTGTTCCTACAAATCTGAAGCCCTTTGAATTCTTCAGGATGAGCTTATGACATTTTATTCGTTTTATATTCAATTGGAAAAATATAGCAGTGCTTGGACCTGTACTTAATATTGAGCCGAACTTGGGCTGACTCCAGATTTATGGTCACGAGAATGAGAATTCCGTGGAAGCCAAGTACTTAAACTTTTATTCTTCCAAACTCTTATTTCGTGATTCGAGTCTTTCATAATGTTTGGAACCGAGTCAACCTAGTGCAGAGCAGTACTCAAAGTGTCCAAGAAAATGCTTCATACGGCAAAATGATCCTCACATGGTAGATTGTAGCGTGATCATTTACGTTATTATTAAGTCTGTCTTTTGTAACTTTCTTTCCGGTTGACACTTCAGGGGCTGTCGTGTAAGTCAAGTGTTATGTTTTGGTTTGGATGTATTCAAAAAGTGCTTGGATTATTTTGAACAACAGCTTGACTGCAATTGCAATGGATAAATCAAATAAGGAAGTTGGTACCGCTGTGCGACGTTAAGTCCTTCTTGTCCCAAGAAGAAATTCAAGTAGATTTTAAATTGGTTGTCTTCTTGAGAGTCAATGTCTACTCGTACTCTTGGTCCCATATCTCCTCAGTTTGGTAGGAATAGTCATAACTCGTAAATCTGCTTTGGATGTGCATTGTGCACACACTTGAATTTCTCCTTAGAATGATGATGATGATGAGCCATTATTATATTTATATTGAGAAATACACCCGAAACGGGACACACAAAATATTATTTTGAATAGTTTGTGCATGATGCAGTACTGTAGTATGGAACAGAAATAGAGTGGTGGTTGGTTGCTATTTGCAGTGTGAAGAGATGAAAAAAGCACAGCATCCTCTGAAATTCCTTGCCATTTCCCATGTTCTGACTCTCTAGGAATGCATTGTGTTGTACTCTCCATGTTTGTAAGATGAGTATCTTGATGTGTAATTGTGAAGGAACTTTTCTTAAGAGTGTTTTTCCTCTCTCTAATCTTTGTGTTGGAACTTGACAGTTGCATGCCAAGAATACAATACCAGAATCGGTTGAGTCTAATTTGCATTTATAGGTAGGTAGGACTACCAGCCACGGCTCTATTATGAACACATAATGTGCAAAAACAGTTTCAAAGGCTCCTTGGCAATTAATTACCTCGGGATAGAAAAGAACGGGACTGACTGTTTTAGTTTCAGAAAATTGCTAACGAAAGATTCAGGTGGCAGCAATCATAAAATAACTGTGTCGAGCCGAAGAGCTCTTGTTTAGCTCTGGGTGGTACTAATTTGGATGAGAAATTCAATTTTACCGATCCAACCGATTTACCGAAAAGGGATTTGTCATTGTTTTATTAGTGTTTACCGTAATATCAATCAGGATTTTTAACTTTGAAATGAATGCGCACTTAAGCATAGTACCATGAAACGTGGGGGTAGCATAATCTTATAAATGCCACTATTACATGGGATCCTATAAAAGTGATACAAACAGAAGTGAGAAGTGATCTGTGGAACAGTCAAAAATATGGTTGTTTTGTTTCTGTAGTGAAGGATTTTGTAGTATTTATGCATGTAAAGATGAGAAAGTTGTGCTGCAATGGTAGAGAAAAAGGATGTAACAAATCCAAAAGTAGATTGAAATGGTTCTTATTTTTGGAACTCCGTCTGCGTTTGCTTCGGTTGCATGCAGCGTGGGTCTGAAATCTCATGTTGTGAGGTGTGAGGTGCTATGAGAGATCTATTTATGCATGTGTGTCTGTTGGACTAAAGTGCGTTTGGGTTTGTTGCTCTACTCCACACTCCAAATGCACTCGATTCGACTTACTCTTCTGCTACTAGAATCAGAAGTCATCGCTCTCCTTAACATTTGGCTCAATTGAGTCAAAATCTGTATGTTCAGTTCAATGTCATGGGCGCATTTAGAGAACTAGGACCATGTTTGAAATAATATATGCCGTCGAGAGCTTCACTCTTGACAAGCTAGTAAAATAATTGCTATTCTACTCATAAAGCTATTTTAGACAATCTTATTCTTAAAATCTGAAGAAGATTTTAAGTTATCCCTTGGGCAAATGATTTAAAATTTCTCTCATCATGCCGCCGAGCCGACGAAATCCATATTTTTGACACGTTGAATTTTTTAAACCCAAGCTCTGACTTAATTTTGTTTATCGCCGTTGAGGACTTTTTACAAGATCTTTCGCTAAGCGCCTGTATATATTACATACATTGCAACTGCAAATATGAACTTAACGCAAAGATGCAAAACAGACTTGGTTCCAGTAGACGAGTAAGTCAAATTGGGCGGAAGACGGTTCCTTGTATAGAGAAGCAGATTCGATATCTACAAAAACAAATTACTGAAGTTGTTTTGTGTTTTGAAAGAATGTTCGACTAAATGGGTGTTTTGAAATTTACCTGCTCTACGACAAGTCGAGTCGTATAAGTCTTGAAGATAACGAATAATTAATTGTTGTAATGTGACTTTGCTTACTTTGCTCTAAAGTATTATTGTCAATCCATATCCAATCGCCTTTGGAAGTGATTTCCTAGTGTATTCATTCATAGAAGGTGTGACACGTGCGTGGTGCGTTGCAAGTTGCACAAACTATTCAGACGTAAATAATCACAGACGTTATTCCGTGGTGTGTCTTAGCAGTGTGCTACGTGTTCGCTAGAATGAATAATTGGCATTCCCTCTGTTTATGTTTTGTTTTGGCAAATATGCAAACTGAACTTGGCCAAAGTTCACGGCAAGGCTGAGCATGCTAAACGAAGGAAATCCATGGAATATTTCCGGTTCGGTCCAACTTGCGACTTCCGGGATTACATAGCATCCGTCACACAAGCACATTCTGTGCTTATTTTAGCGTAAAGATAAATATTACAGGTATGTTTGAGATTTTTAAGTTATACTAGCCCCGCCTCACTATGAACATGACACTTTGTGAATATTGGAACTGAAATCAAAAATTAATTTGTAGTTCCATCCGATTGTAGCATAACGGAGGAAGTTACAGGATTTTTTAAATGGACAGATGATATTGTGTAATGGCTATTATTTACATGAAAATAAAATTCCATGCTCACTGGCTTCGAGCTTCTTCGATCACTCCTCTCTTTTATCAGATTCTTGAGTTCAAGCCTTCATGAAAAATTAATTGCATCAGCACTACCATATATGTCTTTCTCTGGCGTAATCTCAGGAAAGGGTTTGTTTTTGAGTCATGTGTCTCAAAAAACAACATTAGTGCTGTGCACAAGTAAACACTAAAACTCAATCTAAAATCTAAACAAAATGTTTGCCAAGAATGTTTGGATTCCCCTGAGGAAGCATAAAAGTCTGACTTTGCAATTGCAATCAAAACCACATAGCACCAGAGGGTGGGAGTAAATGAACGTCATGCGAGAAAGGAACTACTGAAGATTTTAATTAAGTTGGTAGTAATGAAGTTCTAATCAGTACAGGTAATTTGATTCAAACTTAATTCTAATGTAGCACACTTAATTATGTATAGATTTCCAAAAGTTTGATCCCAAATTCATTACATTTTGTCCTAATTTTGTTACCACCCCTCCGAATAATTGGTGTAATTTCTTCTAAATCGGACAAGACCAGAAAATTACTTGTTCAATCCATGCAACCGTATCTTATCTCGTGTTTCTCAAATTCACATCACATGAATAAAAAAAGAGAGCTACAAAATATTGAATGAAAGAAGAAGGGAAGTATTGAATACCTCCTTGCAAATTGCATATCTGAGAACGAAAAAGAACGCCCTACATATTTTTTCCCGAACAAAAAGTTTAGATTTTTTAATCCGATTGGATGGAAGGCAAATTGTAGAGCAAACTAATTACACATTTGATGCACAGCAGTATCAAAGGCGAACTCAATAAAGTACCTCATTAGTTAGACTTTTTGAAAAATGTAATAATCAGATTTGAAATTTCTGAAAGTGTTGTTGCGTTATTGCCATTGTTTGTACGTAGTAATTGATAGGTTTATAGTGTTAGCCGGATTTTCGGACCCGTCTTTCTTTACACCTTTTGTTCCTTTTCAGCACTTGCTGGTTGTGTTTGTATCATCATTCATGCTTGGCAATTCTGAATGTATTTCATTTTATACAACCTTCTTCCGGATAGTAGCCTTGATCTCTGTGATAAACTCGTGCACCTTGTAATTTGCACGAAAAACACCTTCCTCATCAACGACTTCGAGTGCCTCTGCCTTTACCGTAATTTTTCTTTTAAGAATTCGCAATTCAGTGCATTAGAATTGCAATTGGAGTGCAGTGCAAGTGTAAAAAAAAGTGAATGGTTAGGATAAATCTCATTTAATACTTTCATTATTCACTCATTCACTGTACTCGAGTTTTCTCTCACTCACTCATTCAAGGGCTTTGAACTTGCAAAGATTTTAGAATGGATCTCGTGTACATTACTCGCATAGCTGCTGATATTCCTTACGGTGCAACATGCTTGCAAAATAAACAACCCCAACTGCCGTCTAGCCTCAACTGTGTTTGCATTGCACATCTAAATGTAGACCCGTGGTCTTTTGTATATGCTAATTGGAATACTAATTACTACTACACACAGTGCAGTGGGATGTGAGACGTTTGGCAAACTGGGCTCTCGTGTGCTCCTAACTAATAAATTAATTGTGTCCTGATAATGATTATGTTGATGAGTGTTATTTTTGAATTAGTAATTTTACAAGCCCCGTCCATAAGAAAAGATTGCCCGACACGATGCATCCATACAAATACCATTTTGTACTCTAACAAGCGCACGGCATGATACTATTTATCATTAAGGTCATCAGAAAAGAATGACAACTAAATGTTTTTGATTCTCTTCATTGCAATTCCATTGAGCACGACGGTGCACTCGCTGAAGTCATGAGATCAAGTAAAACTTACCTGGCTTGACTAGTCCATAAAAATAAAATTTATATGGTTTTTAGCATTTAACGTGTCTGTGAAATGAGCAAGTGCCGGCCGGCCGGGTTTACATTTTGTACAAAAATGATTTCTTCATGTTCATATTTCACGTGGTCTTTCCTAAATCATGCATAGTTCCCACCAACTAATCAGTGTCTAGGTTGAGTACTAACTCTTTCTTTTCATTGTTGGTTTTTTATATTACATTATTCTATTCGTTGTATTCATTTCATCTAAAATTTAGATGGATATATCCACGCAAGCTTCCATGCATGCAGATTGAATTCATTCAGCACTTATTCTACATGCGTTTCCTCTGCTGCACTGCACTGCAACTGCAGTAAGTGCATTTTGTGCACAATGCACTTTGTAGCTAGTATCCTAAGTTTCCTTCCATGGAGTTAAAAATTGAATTGAATTACTTGGAGGAAAGAATGCTTTTTTAGCCTCTGTGGAATTGGAATCCATAAGAAGGAAACAGAGTAGGGGGAAAAGGACAGGTTGTTTCATTCCTCGGAAAGACTGCTGCGTTTTGTTCCAAGGTTTTATTCGAGACGCAAATACAAGGTAGACTGTCGCCTCGCAATATGATCTGCTATTATTTGCCTCTCTTTACTTTGCTCACTTAGCCAGCTTTATATTACATTATTGCATTGTTTTGTTTGCAACTCAAAATTCTGAGTCAGCTCCTGTACACTGAACAAAATTGCATTCTGCGACGCGAGAACAACAACAGTGTGAGTTATTTGACAGTGAGTTGTGGCTAAATTACATCCACTCTTTAATATAGAGCCTACTTTGTAGACAGCGACATTTCAAAATTTCATAAGGGCTGCTGCGGAATGGAACTTTTCCTTGACTCATTGTGAGAATTTTTTTGCAACAGTGCGTCACACTGATGCTCCAAAGTTTTAGATTACGACGCCGAAATGGCATCGGCTAGACAAAATATGAAATGATGACTGTAATATTTTATTACAAGTGCAATTGGTACAACAACAAGATACAAGAGTACAGAAGAACAGCAGTTGAATATCTTGGAAAATTTTGGAGTAACCATCCGCGTTAGTGGCAGTAACTCGGCGTTTGGTGTCGTAATATAATTAAGATTACAAGAGAATTCTAATCTGGGGTTGCTGATTTGCTGCATTGGTCGAACTAAATTCCATGCATTGTTGGATTCTACTCTGAATTAGTTCATGTGTGTTTGAATAAACTGGTACAAAAATTTCATGAGTAGCATTGACTTCTGGAGAATTGCTGTGCTTGCTCGTTGAGAATTTTGGCGGCATTGGTGTTAGCCCTTTGACCTGGTACATTTAATTTGACTGCTCATTTGGTGTGCCCTTTTCTTTCTTGAGATATATGTGGACACGCCTTATTATTGAGGACGTTGTTACAAAATGTTTCAAGCTAGTGGAGGAGCATGTCCATGACTCGAAAGATTGAGAGAAGAGTGTAGGCAGAAAATTGAAAGAAACAGCCAGAGCTCTGCCTGACTAGTAATGTTGAAGAAGTTGGAGGATCAAAAAGCACATGAAGGAGTTGAATTGAATGGATTAGAATCCAACGTTGGCAATTCAATGCCTTGGCCCTTTTGCTAGGATCCAAACACATGGATGAGTCGAAATCACATTCTGATGCAAGTGTTTTCCCCACACTCAACTCTCCTGGCCTGTCCTATCTGACTCCACAACTGTACAAACTCGCATTCAACCACAATTCACTACTACGCCCTCAGAATCAGAATCAGAAAAGTGTAGAAGAGTTGAGGGCATGAGACTCACCATACTCGCAATCGCAATCACTTGCACCACTCGCATTAGTAGTTCTCAACTCTTCCAAGGAGACAGTCATCACTTCATTCTCACTCCGTGTCTTGTGAAATTATTGTGCCTACCACTGCTCACCCTCAACCACTACCACTAGTCATTCCATTCCAAATATAAAAAATCCAATTTTTTTCTTACCGGTGTCGTATTCTGAAGTTGCTCCCATTCCCAGCACTAGAGTCGGTTTGGTGTGTGAGAAACCTGTGGAGAAAGTTCCTGTGAAAGCCTTGGAGAAAGTTCTTTCTCCGACCAAGCAAAGAGCACACTTGCAGAGCGAGAACTATTGCAAAGTGTAATAGCGCTAGTAACTCTAATTCTCTCGGAATGAATCGAAGGTATCTTTTTTGAAATTGAATTAGCTCTATAAAGTATTTGATGTTGTTGTGTAGACTAGGGTGGTCATTCATTAGTTTGACTTTTGACACCAGAAAGAAATAGGATGGGCATAATTTGGACGAGTTGTTGGCTGTTGGCCATGTAGTATTTACATGGGAAGGAGGATTGTGGCGGACAGGACATGACTTGACGCAGAAACATTAAATTGTATTGAACAGAATGACATTAGGAAGTAAATAACACGATTAACTGGTTTGCATCACTCCTCATCAAGAACGGCTGGACGAACAAACATACACGATTCAAGTGATTCAGTCATCCAAGCATTCATTCATACATAGGATTTGACAGACTACTTTGTTTGACAGTGACAATGACACCTCACACTAACTCAACTCACAGGAATTGAGTTTACGTCAACTTTGTATTAATTCACTCGCAAGAGACAAAAGGCAATGTGCTCATTCACGTAGTTTTAGGGTGAGGCTCACACCACTCAGCCAGCTCTAGCTAGCTGGTCATGTTTTTATAACACCATCTCCAATTTTTATTTTGGAAGATTTGCTCGGAAGCACAAGAAACCCCTCGTCCTGTCCTGAATATGAATGAATCAAGGCGAGACACCATGGGCCTTTGAAAATCTTATTGGGTGGAGAAAACACGAGCTCCCCTTTCCTTCCGTCTTGACTTCATTTTTCATTTTTTTACGGTAAAATAGGAAGGAGGACGGAAAGACAAAGAGTCAAAGAAATCTTGCTAAACCCACGATTTTGGAGCTCAAACTGAAACTGCATTAAGTTTAAATGAGAAAGATGTATGAGTTTCTTCCGAGTTCCGAGTTGAGAGATGATGAGATTTCAAGAATTTTCGAGCGTAGTAAAAATCCTTTGATTTTTTTCGGGGGTAAATTTGTTGGTGCCCGAAGGGAAAGCAAGAAGCAAGGAAGGGAGTAGTACTAGTTTTTGCCTGGGAGGGTTAAGTAATATGTAGAAACGAAGGATGGAACGGAAATGAGGTTTCTCCCTTGATTTGATTCCGAGTCCTTCACATAGTCGTAGTCGTCGTAGGTGGAAAATTGGTCAGAGGACATGGTTCCTTAGTCGGGACAGACGAGAGTGGATATTTTGTCAAATTATGAATCCACAGCCACGTAGTTTTATGGATTCGGGAACTTGGAAGGAATCACGGTTCCACGAGTCTCTAAATAGGATCAGACGAGAAGAGAGATGCGACTGCGACATAATTGCAGGGTTGGTTTGGTTCGGTGGATGTGATGTAGAAGGCAAAGAGGAAATTCGACAAGTCTCACTTTCCCTCTCCTCCGCCCCAAAAACAGATCAAAATGAAATGGACTCATCTTTTGTCGCAATGTTAGTCATGGACCCACCAAATCCAGTCCACGGATGGTACTATTCTCAATCTCATCCACTCATCCCTGTTTTTGTCATCTTTCAACTATACATACCCACCCTGACAAAAGTCAGAGTCAAGCCTTATAGTCTCCATCATGTCTGGACCGACGATATGGAGTTGGGGAATTTAGGAACCTTTTCATTTTTCTTCGGGTTTCGGTTTAGCTTACTTAAACCAAGTCAAACGCTTGAGTCTTGACTTTTGGAAGTTCATATCGATTCGCCTTTGAAGATGTTACGGATGAGCAGACACAACTTATAAAAACTCATAACACGACTAGACAAATAAAAGATTTTTAAGAGTAGAGATGAACTCTGAGACAAGAAGTTACGTTATGCATTGCATTACATTGACTACGGCTTGGCTGCATAGATCGACTAGGAAGTTGTTGAGAGAAATAATCAGGGAGCCAGTGGGCTGGAATCTATTGCACTTGTGACTTCTAAGAAATTCTTAGGATTGGAATCACTCACTTCTTCTTCATCTTTCTTGAGATGATTTCAACAGTAAAGTGTGAGCTGAGCTGTGTGAGGGTTCAAGGGATATTCATGTAATGTGCAGCGTTGCAGTTCGTTTCGCTGTTTTGCCCTCATCGTCATGAATCATAAAACACGTCGTCATCAACGTGTGTCAAAAATTGGTTGGAGCATTGAATGTACCAAGTTCACTACAAGTGTACTACTCGTGCTTAGACTTATTGACAATGACATTTGATACTACTACTCTAGCTGATTAGCACTGCTATTGCTATTGAATCAAAACTATATTCTTCTATGAAATGTTTTGTTGGCATACATGGTAATGGCAAGGTTAACTCACAACAATGAATTCTATTAGAACTCAAGGCGGAAATATACTCCAAATTGAAATTATTTGGAATTGTTGTACATGTACAGCACAGCTCACACGACATATTGGAATGGACTAGGATGCACGTATAAAATGCATGACACGTTAAAGGGGTTGTTGTGGACGTGCGATTATAATATTACGACGTTCAACCGTCCTACTTAATTTTAGGCATTACAATTATTCTGCATTGAATTTGAATTGAATTGTTTCTTTGTTAGATGTGTTCAGATGACTTTTATTGTTTCTTGTCCGTTTGGCGGTGCGGTGTCATTAGTTGTGATTTTGAAGGGTTTGGTCGACTCTACAGAGAAAGGCGTGGTGCTCAGTTCACACATCGCCAGCATAAGTACAGGCATTTATTATGGACATGGACAAGATGACTGGACCAGACCAGACTCCATTGAACTTTAGATGCAACATTATTATTATTTATTGAGGGGAAAAAACTGGCTTGATTCCTTAGAGTACAATTTGATAGGTCGTTCCTTAATGCTGTCCCATGGCGCTAGTTAGACTCCATGATTGGAGCACATTGTTGGAGAAATTCGGCGCAATGGAAGAATACCTTTAGTTGTTCTTTTTAACGGAAGGTTGATCCGGAGACCGCAGCGGCTAATACATATTTTATTTCTGACTATTATGACCATGACATTAACTTCAGCCGCAAAGAATTTTCTCAAACCCTTCTCAATAAGAATTCAACCGCATGCTAGCAAAGTGTAGTCTTATGAAAATGAGTGCCTTTTTGTCGGTCTTGAAAAATGTATTGTAGTGTAGTCGTAGGTTATAAGTTGTGAGTTTGTGCTCAACTATTTATTTTGTTGCCGCAGTGTGCTTAAATGTGTGTGATCCTTTAGGAATGTACCCCCAGGGGGTAATTGTCATGACATATTCGATAATGGAACTGACTTGAGCGGAAGTTCTGCTCCCTCTCATCCACATCACAGGCAAGCAATTAAGAAAAATACAAAAATGAATTTGACAAAAGTTTAGAAGCAATACTCACAATACAGCACAATAACTAATTTATAACAAAATTAAAACGAAATTGCTCGTTTTTATTCCTGCATTTTTGCCTCTAACGGAATGGATGAACAATAATCTTTTGATATAATTGCTCTGCTAGCTACCAACTAACAAATTCAATTCTAGAAATATATTAGCACTTGAGAGTTCAACGTTTTCGCAGTCGATATAAGCTCTTTCCTGAGTCGATTTGTTGTGTTCTTAGGAATATTGACAAAATGTTTTTGGATTGGTTTTTACTGCTGTTTACTAAAGATTCAAAGCAAAAGTTTTCCAGCCAGCACAGCTGTTAGTGTACATAAAATATTTTAACACTTTTGATTCATCTTGCTTCTAATCTGACACACGGTGGAGTACTAATAACTCAGAGAGTGGCCACAAAGTAACAAAAGTGATTG
>JAQGCM010001497.1:0-15033 GCA_034699705.1 Hymenaphorura dentifera | reverse complement strand
AAAAAGAGAAAATTATTTACTTTAAGCCTACTGTGCACTGTGCAGTGCTAGTACTGGTTAGAGAAGACAAATAATAACTCGGAGATGTGCAATTCCTGATCTCACTTTTAATTCTACTTTAGAATAACAGGGTCTTCTCTCTAACAGGGTCGCTTCACCCGTTCCAAATGCTATTTTTCTCTGGTCTCTAGAATCTAGAATCTAGCAAAAATCTAGCAAATCGTAGTTGCTGGTTTCAGTACTTTTTGCATGGGTTTTGGTATATTTGGGTTTGGTTAGCCAGAGTACGACGGTACGGTGCGACTGGGCTGGGAAGTGTGTGAGTGTGTGACTTCAATTCGACATTCAAAAACTTAAACCTATTACGTAACGCATTGAATGAATCCAGCAGCCTAGCCTAGGAGAGATGAGAGCAAGCGCCAGGCGCCACGTACTATAGACCCCTACCAAACAACTAGCAACTTGCAATTTTGCAGGACAGGCACAGGAGGATGAGAATAAGAAGAGAACCCGCAGCTTAATTCTATTTCTAATTTTTGCAATTCGGTTTAATTTGGCTAATGCTAGCCAAAGGTACTAGCAACGACCCGACCGTAGCTGTTGCAAAAGTGTCTGACTCGGATGCATTTTAAAATGACATAACATAATGCGTGTACTTTTGCTAAAAAACAAGGCAATTTGTAATGTGAATATGAAACTACACGAAACTTTTCCAAGGTAAACTAAACCGGAGCAAAATGAAAAATTTCGGCTTTTGTTTTGCTCACATGCGAGATGCGACCATGCGACATAACAAACTCATATTTTATGGAAAGAAACAAATTACTTAATTTGGTCACCGTGAACTAGATATTTTCGCCCAGTTCCCGTGCATCACGCAATGTCACGTTTTCAATTTGAGTTGAATCAAAAGAGTTGCTTTTTATTCATGTATCGTTCGTGGTCATGTACGTATTTATGATGACGAGCCGACAAATTCGGCACAGCACAGCAGTAATTTTCCTTTCTGTGACATATTAGCATTCATATGAACGTTGAGACAGAGATAGACAAACGAGTCAAAGTCCTCTTTCTTCCTCAACTAACTCGTCACGTCAACGTCAACTACTAATCACGGCCTAATCATCAACTAAAGTATATAAATACTCAATATTCATTTCATGTTTCATGCGGGCGCCGGCCAATGAGAACTTGCAGACATGTTATATCAATTTGTAATTTTATTAAGTGATGTTACAACCAATAATTATTCTAAAACTACTACTAAATTATAGTATTGAGGCAGACTGTAAGGTAATATAAAAATGAATCGGGCTATTCAATTGTTGAACCGAAATAAGAACTACTGCAAACCGTATTGCAGTGCAAGCAAACTGCAAACTGCTGCGGACGCACTCATTGAAAATGGGTATGGATTTTGATTGTGTTTAATTTTGATTTTAAGCTAACAACAATTGCGAATTGGCTATAATTATTGGGTAGGGTGTAATTTTAATTTTTAACTACTAAATGCTGACACAAATCGTGGGCTACTTAAAGTTCCTAAATCTTAATCTACGAGTATGTACGAATGAATTTCTTTCTTTTACGTACGTACGTACATTTAGCATTAGCTTTTAGCGTTTAGTTAGTAGTAGCCACTAGCCAACATCACATTACACTGCTGCATTGTATCATCCTTCAATTCAAACCAAACTTTACTGCTAAAACATTAACAACACTTCCATCCGAAATTCCGTTCAAAACTACTACCAATTAGCTCCCTAATTAATTTTTACTCAAGGTACGCAAAGTATGAGAAAGCAACGGGTTTGTGGTGCTAGCTGAGTGCAGAATCTGCAGAATTACCAAAAACCCACCCAATGGTTTTGTAGTGGTACAATCACAAATTGAAGCCTACGTTTAGCAGAACGCAGAAATATCCCAATAACTATTACGAGCTTTGAGGCCTCAACCATTTCACGTCACATCCATCAAATACGAAAAGCCAGGTCGTCATTTAAAATCGCAAAATTTTGCAAATTTCAGACCCTAAGCGCTATCACATTATCACGCTTTGCAAATTAGAGGATCAAAATTTGGCAATTGAAATTTTGCAACTGCACTGAATATTTGATCAATGCCTCAGCTTCTCGAAATGATTGAATGATTTAATTGAAAGTTTTCCACTGCATTGTTGTAAGTTTGTAAACCTAGGAAGCGTGCAGGATATTTATTTTATCATTTTTCAATTTACTATTATTTTATGCACAACGCAGCTGGCAAAAATGAATTTTAGTTTTAGTGTACCACACAAACATCAAACTAGACTTAACCCAACACATTTTGCTACGGGTATTGGGCCCATCTCTAAATGTAGTATTTGACATTTTGTCCCCTGAATATTTTTGAAAATGGTCAGATTTAGTTTTGTTCATCTAGTCTACTTAACTACTAATTACTTAGTTGACATTAAGCACGAATACAAAACAGACAGAAACATTAATGTTGTACTTTTCAGCATTCAATTGAGTAAGTTTGATTTGCATACAGCCAGCCATAGCGTTCCAGTGTTTTCCTTCCTAGTTTCACTTTTCTTTACTGAAAGTGAATTAGTTTCATATCATAAAATGCCTTGCTTAAGCCTACCTCCTGTACTTTTCCACATTAATCTTTGTGTTGCAAATGTTTTGATCGTATTTGTTTTGTATTAATGATAAATTTGTGTATCAAACGTAGTCATTCCTTTTTCGAATCCGTCGTGTTGAAATTGCAATCCTACTTATAGGTGGACAATCATTGGTCTTTTGCAACGGATTATACGTAGGTCTGAATAATTTGGGTTTACTTTTTTTCGATAGGCAAAAGAATTTGTATTGATAATTCGCAGGGTCGAAGGGTGTAGAACTAAACTAACAGAGTACAGGATTAATTTGAGTTCAAGCAGTGGTGGTTTTAAGAGCTACTTGGTTTGTTATATATGTAATGAGCTGAAATGTGCTGTACATAATTTATTTAATGAAAATACTTCGACGACTTGATGTGACAATTTCGTTGAAGCCCTTATTGTGCTTTCTCCTTATTTCCAAATGGGAGGGCAGCTGTCACTCTAAAAAAATAAAGCAAAATTGCATCAGTTAAACTTCAGTTCATTTCGACTTAGCCAGGTTAGTATAATTTGTCATTTGTGAAGTCTTACTTGGAATTGATTTCCCTGACTTTAGCACAAACCAAATCCAAGTACATGTCTATGACGGCCTTGTTTTGCTCGTAAACCTTTGGCAATGCGAAGAGTGCAATAAAGCCTGAAAAACAACACCAAATACTTTAAATTCAATTCTTGCTCACACAATGGATACTTTTAGACCGTAAAGTCAACTTTAATGAAACAAATGTTTACGCGCATTACCAAGAATGAGAAGTGTAAGCCCATTGAAGCATGATCCGACGTAGGTGAGGACGTAAAGAACACCAGCAAACTTAGCAGAGTCCACGAGATCTTCAACCAGAAATAAGTGACGAAGTTTGTCGACAGATTGGTTCGCGTAGTTAATGACTGCCTGGCAAATTTCTTGTGATTTGTCCCCTTGAACAGTCAAGTCCAATTCTAAATATTCCCTGCAAACAAAGAATGTATAAATGATAATCTCCGCTTGACTTCATAAATCGGCTCTAAGTTTCTTAATTTGTTTAACTGATGATTACTTGAAGGGATGTCCGTCCTGAGTTTTGTTAATAGCCTGAAGAACATTCTTATAGACTCGGAAAAGGAAAGTTGCGGAAAGAACGGCGAGGGATGTGTAGGCAACCACACTGATTAGAGACAAGAATGACAAGGCGACCAAGACGACAAGGATTGCCCCAAAAACAGCACCGGACTTCTTCGGGTCTCGCCAGTACACCAGCTCACTCACTAAAATTGACAAAACAGTATTTGTTATTGATACGTAGTTGCAACAAGATTGCTCAATTCTGACACAAGCAAATAGATCGTGTAGCCGGTTAAAATTACCAGGTCCTTCGTCGATCGGAACCTCATTTTGGTCACCACCAGACGAGTTAGACCCCACGCGATTTTTACGACCCATATGGACGGAATAAAATTTAACAGTTGGCAGCTAAATAATTCTCTAAAAACAGCCGCACGGATGCCTTAATATCAATACACTAAAATTCCTAGACGCAAACTCGTCGAAAGGTTTCGGAACGTCTAAATTCTACTAGTTTCCCGAACATGTGCTTGCCACCTCGCCAACAAAATGAGATCCAGAGGAACAGCAGTGGCTTTACGGTGTATAGTGCGTACAAAGCAATCTTCCTACCTTTGCATGTTTCAAAAATCTACCGTAACCCCACTTAATTTGTCTTGCTCAATCCTTCACATATGTATCGTATCCTGGCTTAAACTCATATCGTCATATCCTCCGCTTATTTCCCTGCGTTTGCCACAAATTTACAACAAGTTACTTGGTCTCCTTAAGAACACCCTAAAAAAGTAAATCCACAAGCCACTAAAGCAGAACATATGACGCATTCAGTATTTCAACTCGGGGATGTACATGAGTATTGTACAGAATTCTAAGTGCATCTCTTTGAAAACAAAATACGCAAAATGTTTATGCCCAGCTTTTATTTAGTTTTATGACTAAAATTAGATTAGATCACATAAACCAACCCAATTCCCAAGGTCTTGTACGAAAAAATGATCTAATAGCAAAACAAACAATGAATTCGTGGAGTGCTATAAATTTATATATTGTATACCCCTAGTAAAGTAGTGTGACGGTGTTGTGAATGCGCTGTGCATCCGTGCACCCTCCTAAACTAGTTCCATCCTAATCCTTATCTCCTACTCCAACAATAATCACCATCTTCATTGCAGATGCAGAAAAGTCAAGTTGTTACGCAATAAGCAACCATAAGGTGGCAACTCTAATCTAAATTGTAAAGCCAACAATGAGGTATCTTTACAACATACGTTCCTTCACTTCTTGATAATTATCTCATTCCCAAAATTTCAGTTTAGCGAAACAACTGTGCCCAACAGACTCATCATTTAGACATCACCATAAAGCCCGTCTAATTTTAAATACGCAAAACATGCTTCTAGTGCATGATTGCCGGTTAGATGTTAGATTGAACTCTTTCTTTAGTTCAACTCGCTCAGCCTTGATATATATGTCCATTAGATTACTAGAATCCTTGCTAAAGCTTAAAGGTGAACCATTAAGGGTGATGGGTGCATAGTGCATCTATTCTCCGGGGTCTCTCGCTTTTTGCAGAGTGTGGAAATGAAAATAACTATTTTCAGCCAACATTCGCTATTCGTCCTCTAGGATTTGCATGTACATAGGAAAGAAGAGTAGACAGTTCAGGTCGTTGGTTGCGGCGGTTTAGAACCTATGATGATGTTGCAAAGCTAGCTAGAGATTTTGGCAAAGAATCCAACCATTATAATGTGCTATCCGCATGAAAAAAAAACACTAAGGAAAAGTTCGATCACTTGTACAAACAGAGAAGCATTTGCACGCCACAAACAAACAACTAGAGCTAGTCTTTCCAAAGCCATTTAGAAAAATAGAAGCATGGTTCTGCTATCTGCTGTTCCTGAACGTCTAGTAACACTAGTAAGTCCTGAATGGAATGACTCCTGTACTGTACTTCAAATATTTAAAAATGCAACAATTTCAAGTCTACTGCAAAGAGTGAGCTCTGGGAAGGAATTGAGTAACGGGTAGTGCAACTTTTGTGTCCAACACGGTGGTTTATAGCACCAGACTAGAAGAGTATTGATTAGCCTATGCATAAATATCCAAGGCCTTACTCTATTGCACCACACAGGTCCCCCGAGTGAAAGCATCAGTCAACCGTGTCCTACACTTTTGCAATGACATATTCTTGTCGCATGAAATGAACCACCTAAATTACCAATGACTCTTTCCTCTGGAAGGGAAATATTACATTTTTTATTTATATTTTGTGTAAAAATTCTCTGGGGGTGACGGATGAGGGAGGAGGGCAAGGGTCTAAGCTTAGAGCAATTTTCACTGATCTCATTTTGTAGAAAGCACTCAAGACCAAAAAGGGTGTCCTAATCAACTTATAGCTACATTTACCTCCAGCCCAATCAGAATGCAATTAAGGTAGGCAGGAAGTATTAGTTCAAAATAAAACCCCTTACCGGAAAGCTCAATTTGTGCGCAACATTTTTATATTCAAGGATGGCTCTTATTCTGGTAAAATAATCAGCGGTAGCGGTGGAAGAAAACTGTAGCACAACTTTCTCCCAAAGCATCGCCATTACGCAAATTCTGTTTTGATTTTTGACCATGAATAGGCTCCAGTTTGCATTATCAATGCGTGGAACGAATAAAAGTTTATTTTTCTAGTGCATTCTTAAAGTACGTCTCACAGCACAACCTTTGAAGTAAGCTCAAGTCAATCAATAGGCGTTTCCAAATTTGTCTTAAGAGTTTCAAAATGAAAGCTGAAATATGTTGGGCTACTTCCGACCTATTTTTAAATGACTTCGAACAGATCCCGCAGCAGTTTGTGATATCATAAAAACAGCTTGCTCGTGGTGTAAAAATAGTTGGTTTTCGACCTCACCGAATATCTTCGACATTATGGCTAAACCAAAACGAAATATTCTAGCGTGCAGCCAAAAGTTAGGAATTCAAAACTATTCAAAATATCGCTGTTACATTGGTTTCACTTCACTGCCAGTGCAATTGCAAGGTTAAAATGGTTAAATCCTAACGCACAACGGCAACGACAGAAAATAAAAATTTATTTCTAAGTCAGAATTGTTCAATAGCAATGATTGACCAACTTTGTGGAAATATTGGCAGCCTTCCTTCCTGTTGTTCCTATCAATGCGATAAACAAGGCCCTTACTACGTAAAAACGCAGAAATAAAACTGTAGATTTCAAGTAATTTTAGTTCAGAAAATGAAATGAGCTTGCTTACCACATTCCTTGGAACAACCCATGATTCCTCCTTAAAATCCCAACTTCTTTAACACTGTAAGCTTTCTCCTATTATTAAACGTTCGTCAACTCCACATTCGCTTCTTTTAAAATATTGATAATAATTATTGTTCTCGGGAGATCTTCCTTTGGACAGACTCCGTTTGAGACAAGGATTGAATTAAAAACAGAAGTAGTTGAATGCGAAAGACGAAGAGGAGAGTCACAGTAAATGCACGCCAGGGGAAACAAGTCCCACACTATTAATACTCCAAGAATTTTTGGCAAACTTGCCTTGAGTTACTTATATCTCACTAAATTGTTTCGACCAAATTCAAAAAGCACAGAGAACAGCCAGATTTTCTAAACTTTACAATGACTGACGGACTTGTAGATTAAACTTCCAAAACAATATTATGATGCAAGAGGACAGCTGAGCTGAGATGATCAACTTTTAGAAACGCACTAGCAACCAAAAACCTTGATAATTTTCCTAGCCTTCCAAAAACTCCGGACCCGAACTATAATAAAAGTCGGACGCAGAAGCTCACGCACAAACAGAAAGCGTCAAGGAAGAAACCAAGCAAATTTTCATAGGGAGGGAACACCAGATAGACATTAGAGTTCTAGGATCGTGCCTACTAGTACTGTTGTCAAAATGTTCCTCAGGAAACTCAGCATGTCAATGTTTGGCTAGAATAGATCGGCGCCAGACAATTCCGCATGTCCTCCCCGCCTTGAGTCTTTGCGACCAAGCAGAGTGTTCAAAAACATCGGGTCGATACTGAAGAAATGAAACGGGTAGAATTTCGAATTCGGATACTCGAAGAAGTTAGACACACATCAAATAGCACTTTCCCTTACACTTCCTTAATGCACGATTCTTGGCACGGCACGTCGCGTCGACGGTTTCCCCCTTATGCGGTGCGGGTTTTAGAGGAACACCCATCCCTTACACCCCTTTTCGGACTTTCTAACCTCAGCTTCAAGACGAAAAACACTAAGGCGAAATGGTAAAAGTTCGCCGCACGTGAATCTTTCCCGCTTCTCAATATGACACCATAAACAGACTCCGACACTTGTCTTGTTTGCTTGGAAAGGTTTTTAACCCCTTCCATGAACGAAAACAAGTTCCAGATTCTGGATGCTATTCTCGTGAGAATATTTCTTGGATGCAACTCTGGAAATTCTGCATTGTATTCCCCTAAGTCACTGCCCTATGCGAATTGTCGAGCTTAAGTACTTGATTTCAAGAGAAACTTACGCGCGAGTACAATTACAATCCCTCATGCCGGGATGGTTAATTACGAATTAAAACTTGTTCCGGCGGTTCGCTTGTAAGTGGTTGCTAACTTTCAGTATGACAATCGTATAAATTGTCCACATCCGATTATAACTTATTGGCACTGCCATGAAACATGAGGCTGAAAACGTTCCTTTCAAGAAACGTTACTAAAATTGCTAGTCAGGAAATCGGTAGTAGATTCTGATAGATCTGAATGGCGAATACTATGTTGTAATTCACTAGTCGAAGTCAAATAACAGTTACTCACCTTTAGGATGAAGTTTGGTAGGATCAAACCAGGCTCCTGAAACCAATCAAACAAGGAAATTAATATTAAGACTGGTTCAAGTAATGTTGAAAAGACTTAACCGTGCTTAAAGAATACATTGCAATCGCTTCGAGTTGATTCATTTGGTGAAAAATTCAAAAATTAATTAGTGGTAATCTGGTTAACTAAATTAATATCCCAACAAAATTACTTGGACAAAGTACAGTTGAAAAGGAAGGAGTTGTCGAATCTGGTAGCGGCGAGTCCCCGGCGCCGGCATTTCTGAGGACAGAGTCCACTAAATTACTCGCTTCCTTCAGGGTTGAACTTGAAGTGGTTGTGGCTGCACTTTCGGACGACATTTTCTAATTGATGTTAAAAGTCAAATATTTGCTAGAACGAGAATCTTATATTGCTTTTGGCGTTTTCGTTTCGAAAGGTTTGGCGGAATATGAATAGAATTACTGGACAAGACGTGCAAATTTCGCAGTTAATTGTGCGTTCGTAAATTCTTTAACTCCACCTTGCTTTCCTAGTGCAGCTTAAATGCCAATTTCGCTAATTGTTATGGCGCTTAATTTAGCCACTAGCCTAGTTGCACCAGGCTACGGAGTGAACAATGGAGAACGGACAAGAAGTGCAATACTTGTTCCGCCCGACAATGATGGTCCAACTCTTATTTTTCAAATTGATTACACAAACACTGAAACTGTAATCTAAGCGGAGTAGTTACGTTCCTCAGTAGTAAGCACTTTCTGCAGTCACACGCTCTCGGATTTGCTTTTTTGACTAGAATAGGAAAGGGTAAGAACTTTATTTTTGTATTTCCAAATCTACAAATTCCCACTCGTCATAGTCTAAAGTTTAAAGAAAGACCTTCCGGAATACTGGGACTAGGCCTGAACCAAACAATTTTCGGGCAAGAATCGTTGTTAAAGCCAAACAATACGTGGTCTTTAAGCTCGTGCTCCTCCACCCAACTGATTATGCCTCATCATAAGTTTCGTAAGTCTGACGTAAGCATATTCACACAAAAATTCATTTTTTACAGGACACATCTTTAGTTGCAGCATATTTTTCTTTGCATTTGACCTCCAACCGAAGCCAATTAAAGCAGAAACACTTTTAATGCAAGTTAAATGTGCAAAGTTAATGCTAACAGCTTCAGCTTTCCGTGCAAGAAAACCTTCTGCAATATTTGAGCTGCAACTATGTGACTCGTGGGAACGTAGAGAATGAGAATTACGTTGCAAAAAAATTCAACATGCAATTTAAGAATGTAAAATACATTATGATTTGGCTGATTAAGTTGTCTAAAACTTTGAAATACCACCGGAATTACAAGTAGCTAGGCTATCTAGTTTTTTTTTTGAACAAAGATAAGGTTGGAGGCACTTAAGGGCTGTGATGCAAATTCATGGAAAATTACAAACCCTTTGTTTCGATCAGAGCACTTCCCTGCTGTTCTGCTTGTACTGTAGATTTTTCGAAGTTGAAGTAGTAATTTTGTATCAATTCCTAAAATGATATTAATTACAAGAACTTTGGGTTTTACGTCTCGAACTTCAGTGTCACTACTGCTGAATGTACATTGTGAACAAAAAAGTTGCACCGGGGCGGGAGGCTAAGCTAATCAACGCCAAAAACACGTGTAAATGGAATGTCAAGTGAATGCGATTGCAGATTAACCTTAATAATCCTTCCTGTTCTCTGTCAAAAATAATTACGCATTAATTGCGACTTTTACCCTCAGATATTTGTACACATTGCGAAAGCGATTTGCGAATGTCAAACACAAAATACTAGCAGGCCTTCCTATTTTAGCTTTGCAAAACTTTGCCTACTGCCAACTGCTAAACCTTCTCAAATCCACTCAGATCCATTTAAAACGCATTTAGTTTGTACAGATCTACAGTATTGGTTCAGTTCACGAGTAGTTAGTAAAGTGAAGACTATTGTTATTGTTCCTAGGATTTAGATGCTGCCAAATATCACGAGAATTCGATAATTTTGTTAATATCCATACCTGTTCCGTTTGATTGTGAAATAGATGACTGAAAATAAATGCACTTAAAAAATGAAATCCGCAGAGGAATGTAAGGAACGAGGAACCAAATGTCAAATGTAAAAAAATTACAATATAAAATTGGTAGAAATTGTCTAGTGTGTTGTTGAGTGAGCTGACAACAAGCAAGTGAAAGTCGCGTTAATTTTATTCCTTAACAAAGACTGGCTTTTTGACGATGGTATCGTTTGAGTGAGGAACGAACTGCCAGTACAACTTTCAAGTTCAATGTTCAACTTCTTACTTATAAAGTCTCAAGTACTCGCTGAGTTGACGACAACTTATGTATGACTGCTTGTCAGTTTTGTCACAAAATCCAAAATGTCAACGCATGATTCAAATTTCAAAGAGCAACGTGGACTTCTGGTCTGTTGTTATGCGTGATAGTTCCTTAAAATTTTTGTCCGTTGTTCCGGACCCTTTCTTGCAAAAGGAAACCAAAAGCTAAGAGCTCAGAAGTCTCAACAGCACGTAAAAACACATTTCATTTCAACGCATACGCAAGTCGCAACGAAACGACAGGACAGAAAACGGGACGTGGACTTTCCCCCCACTTTCCGAAAATTCTAACCCAAATCCCAAATGTGTCAGAAGTGAAGCCAGTACCAGTCAGTCGTACTACCTGTACTTTGGGTTAACCCTTTTTCCTAATTTTATTTTGGACATGAGAACTAAAGTATAAAGTACCTAACAATGCTTTGGTATGATTGAAATGACTCGCCACAAATATCCCCAGAACTAAATTTTTAACCAAAAAACAATAGAGAATTTCACACGGAGAGTGCAGTAGCAACAGGAAATATGTACGACTTCAGGAGCGAACATTTTGATATTCGTATGCAGATTGCAGAGCAACTTTTAGTATCAATAGAGAATAGCCATGAAAAGGGTCCACAGTAAACATAGATCTATTTTTGAATGTAATGCCTTTATGTTTACAACCAAAAGAGAGGAAGTGTTGAACAATGGGAAGAGAATCTAGTGAAATATGTATGCAAATTGATGATGCGGACGCGATTACTGAAATATTTTTAAATTGCTGCAGGGCTATGCTTTGCACAGTTCAGCCGAACGCTCAGGTCATTTGGAAAATTTCGTTTTGACCTCCAACTTATACTACT
Source organism: Hymenaphorura dentifera (assembly GCA_034699705.1). Classification (NCBI taxonomy): domain Eukaryota; kingdom Metazoa; phylum Arthropoda; class Collembola; order Poduromorpha; family Onychiuridae; genus Hymenaphorura; species Hymenaphorura dentifera. The sequence continues at coordinate 3,346 of JAQGCM010001497.1, read as the reverse complement.
CATCAGGCCGTACTTACCGGGCTTGACTGTTGATTCATGCCTGACTCATATAAAAGCGTACAATTAAACCAAGCCTGCTTAATTTGTTTTTGTAATTTGTTCAAATTGCAATACTTGTAATTTTTGCAAAATTGCAACATGCTACCAGTCTAATGCTACTCTGGATATAAACATGTACTAGCACTAGCAAATTTAAAAAAAATGTGTTCAAGTTATTTGATTGTGAAACAAACATCCAGCACGTGCTTTGCGCTGTTAATCAATCATTGTTTCTTAAAGGATAAAACAAGCCAACAACAGTCGAAGCAATTGCAATGACCCCATAATAGTTCGAGTAGTTGGTAAAAATAAATTGGAAAGAATTGAGACTGATTGGCTTACTTGGGTTCAAGATGTTAAGAATTTGTTGAGATTCAGCGCTGAGTTTAACTTCTTTCCAACTGGAGCTCTTTGCAATCGATTCCAATGCTTTCTTCGGTTCTGTGACAATCTTTGGAGAAATTTTTTCAGTGCTTACTGGCTTTTGCTCTTCCTTCTTGCTGGGAGGTGGGACTGGTGGTACTACTTTGCCAAAATCAGCGGGAATATATTTCGAAGGAATAGTTTCAAAGGACCCCTTTGGAAGGAATTCTTCCAAGTCGTCAAACTCGTCCTGCGCAGGTTTGGTTGTCTCCACCGCGACCTTAGTCACCTTAGTTATGGTTGGATTGAACTCTTTGACTTCATGTACTGGAGGCGGTGGACCCGGGCAGACTTGTATTTGAGGTACTTCCGGTGATCGGTCGAAAGTAGCGGTGGGCTTAGCCTCAATATTTCCTTTAGCAATGGTTTTCGACAAAATTTCTTGTTCCACTGCTCTGCTGTGTGGAGGAATTGGAGGCGGAATATCTCCGTGAGGACTAACTTGCATATCTCGTAAATCATCACGGCCAGGTCGACTAATCGTTGGTTCATACGCCAATGTATCAAAAGAATCATCCGGAAATTGCTTCTGAAGGGTATCAATGAATTGATGAGATTCAACGCCAGATGAAAACTGAGATTCGAAAATTCCAGTCGGCTTGTTTGGAATATTTTCCTGAAAGCCATCGTTGTCCATGAGGAGACTCGAGCTAAAGTTCATTTGAGCCTCGTCACCCGTGTAATCCATTTTGTTGGAAGAATCCCCACTTTCATTACTTTCGTAGAAGTTAGGCTGCTGAATTTCATCAAGAGAAGTGGACAATGCGGATGGAGCGGGAGGAACTCTCTGGTCAAGTTGACTTTCAATTCCGTACTGAATATTCACAGCGGATGCTGTGCCAGTGATCTCGAAGGGCTTTGACGAATTTTCGCTTGCTGGTAACCAAGCTGCAAAAATGAAACGAAACCAAAATTAGCATGAAAATTTTACATAAATTTGATTCACACACTAGTGCATATAGTGGATTTTTTTGCTATCCACTTCAGTATATAACTAGAGCCTATTACGAATTTTTCTACAGTTAGTACTTTAGTGGGCTTACTTGGGTTCATGTTAAGAATTTGCTGAGGTTCGCTGAGTTCAACTTCTTTTGCAGTCCATTGCGATCCTTGCTTCGGTTCTTCGACAATCTTTGGAGTAGATTTTTCATTGCGTACTGGCTTTTGCTCTTCGCTCTTGCTGGGAGACGAGACTGGTGGTACTACTTCGAAAGCGTCAGCAGGATTATATTTCGAAGGAATAGTTTCATAGGCCCCCTTCAAAAATTCTTCCAAATCGTCAAACTCCTCTTGTGCGGATTTGTTTGCGTCCACCGCGACGTTAGTTATGGTTTGTTTAAACTCTTGGACTTCATGTACTGGAGGAGGTGGACCCGGGCAGACTTGTATTTGGGGTACTTCTGGTGATCGGTCAAAAGTTCCGGCCGGCTTGGCCTGCATATTTCCAATATCAATGGTCTTGGACAAAAATTCTTGCTCAACTGCATGAATTTTGCTATGTGCAGGAATTGGAGGCGGAATATCTTCGTGAGAACTAACTTGCATACCATGTAAATCGTCCAGGTTGGGTCGACGAATCATTGGTTCATCCGCCAATATATCAAAAGAATTATCCGGAAGTTGTTTCTGACGAGATTCAACCCCAGATGAAAACTGAGACTCTACAATTCCAGGCGGCTCATTTGGAAGATTTTCCTGAAAGTCATCGTTGTCCATTAGGAGACTCGAGCTAAGGTAGTTCATTTGAGCCTCGTCAGCCGTAAAATCTGTTTTGTTGGAAGAAGAATCCTCACTTTCGTAGAAGTTAGGCTGTTGAATTTCATCAAGAGAAGTGGACATAGCGGATGGAGCTGGAGGAACTAATTGGTCCAGTCCACTTTCGATTCCATACTGAATATTTACAGTGGCTGCTGCGCCAGTGATCTCGTGGGGTTTTGATGAATTTTCGCTTAAATCCATTGCTGGTATCCACACTGCAAATTTAAGATGATGCCAAAATTAGCTTGACAAATTTAGAAACAATGTTTATTACTACCAATTTCGTAATCTCTATTTGAGTCTATTAGGAAAATTCGTGGCAAACATCTGCAGTGAAACTGTGTACGCTTCTAGCAGCAGTTTCTTTTACGAGCGAATTTCTAGCGAATTCTAGTGCAAAATTTACCAGATGTGCTTTTAGTGCAAAAACAGGCACGATCACTAAGAATCTTAGAATGTTTGGGTTCAGATGCTGAAAACTTTAAGCAAAGTACGAAAGAAATCTGACATTTACAATACCACTGACTGACTGACACGCTAGAATGACTCCAGCCAAATCAGACAGACAGAATTTTACAGCTTGGGCAAGACTCTCATGCCCTGTCATGAGGCAGCCAAAGGAAATTCCGAAGCATTTTACATTAACAAAGTATGCAATGAATCAACGGAAGCATGAAGTGCACATCCATGGCCAAGCTACGAAGAACAGTTTTTGCACCTCAAAGAGAAGATGCGAATTTCAATACATCCAACTACTTTGCGAAGTACAAAGTAGTCCAACAAAGTAGTCGTCAGCCAGATATTCAGGCTGACGACTTGAAAAAAAACGTCCCCCTTGATTTCCTTTGCTTATTTGTACATTAGTGAAACAAATCCGTGACTCATGATTCATGTCCTGCAATACATTTTATCGTCCCTCCAATCTCGCAAACACAAGGGAAATAAATGCAAAGCAATTGCAATTTGCAACCACATACCTTATACCTATTCATAGTCCTAAAAGCTTGAACTATCAGAAACACTTTAAATAACCTCAGGGTAGCGAATGATGCCTGTGGATGAGTTACAGCATAATGAGTCATAAAATATGCTGCAGAGCAAACAGAGCAAAGCTTTGTATTGTAAT
>JAQGCM010001496.1:0-15034 GCA_034699705.1 Hymenaphorura dentifera | reverse complement strand
GGAGAATTGTCGGGGGAGAATCGTCGGGGGAGAACTGTCGGGGGAGAATTGTCGCGTAATCAGAAAAATCTGGAATAACGAAGTGAATGCGAAGTGCGTTCAAAACGACGACTTCAATGTTCTTAACAGGAATAAATTTCATGTTGAAGGCATTTCTTCTGTTTAGAAGTCAGGTCAGGTAGTGCGGTTTGCTCTTAAAAAAGATACGGTTTTAGGCTAACAAGTTTTGTTGGAACTTGAACTTGCTATTAGATGACACACTACGCTTAGAATACACAGAAAGGGTCAAAATTAATATTCAAGTAACGTTTTAAAAAATTCTAAAAATAATCTTGTTTGCGTTTCTTGCAATATAATTGCAATAAAAATACGTTTCCATCTCTTTAAGAAATTGTGGGCGCATTCAACCTTTTTCTTTGAAACTAGAAGACTACCTGCTTTTTAACTTACAAAGTAAAAGACCAAAGTAATGTCGAGTGCTGACATTACTTTACTTCAAAGCTTCAATTACTTCAATGCATTGTGAGAAACGAATGTGCTAATTGAAGTAGTAAAAGCATTTGAGTTGACGTTTTAGCACTTTCATGACTTTCAACCCGGATAAATCCCGAGGTGTTTACACTTCACTGCATGTCGTCCGATTGTTGGCAGTACAGTATTTATAGCTTTTGGGTTTTTTTTGCAACTATAAAATGCAGAAGAATATTCGGAAAAAGTTCATTTTTATTTCTTTAATCCTCCCCAGTCAATACAAAGCAAGCGGGTGTAGTCTGAGTGGATTATATTTTTGCTATCAAAATAAATTGATATTAAACATTTTATTCGTGTTGTGCTGTACTGCAAATTAAAAATCTCAACTCGCAGCAATGAAAGTCACAAATATTCTAAGTTTTGTCGTTTTTTTTATCTACGGAACATTTGCTATTCCCACACAACTCAGCGAAAATTCTATCGGTGAGAATCATTATCATTAATTCTTAATCAACAATTTTAGATACTTCAATTGTGTGCACTGTGCATGCACGGATAATCTTTAAATGATTGTAAAATTGTAAGTGAATGGATAATAAATTGTGTCTTTTATTTCATATTTCATATACTTTCATGCCATTAACTACAAGATCGGATCTTATTATTAGTGTAAATTTTGACCAAGTTTGTAATTTAGGATTTGACTTGAGTAACGCTTGGTGTGTGCATTCTCCGTGCCAATTGGTTCAGTCGATTCCAACTCAATTACCCGAAATCAAAAATCTTGGAAGTTTATTCGCATTTATCGTTTTATTTATTTTTCATTGCAAGTCATTAAATTTTATTCAAGCAGAAACATAATATTTTAGGTGATAATGATAAAACAGATGATGACATTGTTGTTACTTAAGCGCAAGTGCTGCAAGTAGGTCCTGGAAGTTTTGTAAAATCAAAATCTGCCTTCAAACAACTGTAGGTTCCAGTTCGTGTTGTAGAGCTGCAAAATGACGTCGAGGACTTATTGTAGACGTAATTCCATATGAGTAATTCGGGAGTGACTTGAATTGGTTCATCTGCTTTCCAGACGTATACAATATCGTCAGACGTGTAGGAATAACTCGACATACGTAAATTTGCTGTTCTCAAATTGGTCACTGATTTTCCTAGCTCAGGACTTGCAAGAGTCAGAGTGATACGGCTGCTGAATAAAACTTTCCCGTCTGGAAAAACTCGAAGCAATTGATTTGGTCTCCATAAATTATGTTCTTTAGCTTCCAATTCATTGGAGAAAAACGTGTCAGGAGTCCAAATCACTCTGGAGTGCGGAAGGGTCAATTGCTTAACATTAGCAGAGGTGGGGTCGTACGCCAATCTAGGGTCAGTCCATTGTTGTCGGAATGTGACCTGGATTTTCCATGTCCCCGTGTGTTCGTTGATTGAAACAACGTTTCGGATGTACATGTTGACCTCCACAGTGATAGGGCCATTTGGATTTGACATATTGCTAGGGCGGATGTCTGGATTGTAGCCATCACCGACTCGGGCTCCCTTCTGCAAAAGTTGGCCAATAATGTTTTGTTCTTGAATGCGTCGAGGGTCTCCAGTGGCAGCAGGTGTAGTTGCAGCTAGTAAGGTTCCGACGTAGCAAATTGCAACGATAGCAATTACTTTGGCGAAAACCATTTTGAAATCTTCTGGTAAAAGTAAAAGTTGTCGAATATTTTCTAACAAGGCTTGGTCGGCTTGGTGTATGTGTAGACTTAATGTCCAGCAACTGAATTGTCCAGACTCTCCGAATCGGTCGACTTTTATATCCCTGTCAAACATTGAAAATATTTGAGCCATGCACTTGGACAAATATAATAACAAGACAATTTAGCCACAGGACTATGAGTGAAGGATTAGTTCAATTAACGACATTTTAAATTAGACTAAATCAAGGGATGACGGCTGGTGTGTCGTTCTGGTGAAGGGTACAGAACTTTCATCAAAGCAATTGCACATAAAGTCTAGAAAAAATTTAGACTTGTTAGATTAATTTGACGTAAATAATTCTCACGCCACATCTCCAGAACGTGTTTTAATCGCAGTGGAATGATACAAGGATAGATAATAATTAGTAAAGCTGAAGCTGTTAAAAACAATTTAATTATTCAGTTGTTGTTTGTCGACAGGATTGCCATTCATTTGTAACGTCACATTTGTAGTGCTGTGCAGTTGCCCTACTGTCACTTGATTTATGAAGGATTGAAAGTATTTGTCAACCTCTTTTATAAATCGCAGGCTAAATTAAAATGTCCTTGGCTGCTTGGCTTTTAGGAAAAGTGCACTCGTCCCTAGTCTGGACAATTCATTCAAGCCCTTGATGTTAACGAACTGAATAATTTGCTCTGTGGAAAATTTCCTGACAGGACATAAAGTTATTCTGCTAATTTACGAACATTAATTTAAAACACCAGACTCATTAATTATCTTATATTAATTCATTGCATTTATAAAATTGCAGAGAACTCAAGAGTTGCTGTTCCAATTATTCCCGAGTTTGGAGTATCCAGTCGTCTGTATCGTGACTACGATTGTGCTGGAAAACCTCCTGGAAACTACGTTCATCCGACAGATTGCACCAAATATATCACTTGCGATGGTCTAGGAGTTGACATTGAAAGAGTTTGCCCAGGCTGCTTTGTTGATCCTGGCAGCTGCCCTAATGGACGTCTGCAATTTAGTTTGGCTGCAAATGCATGTTTGTGGTCCTATGAAGCTGGATGCGTTACTGGAGAAGGATATTAATTTACCAACTAGTTCAATGGATTTCAAATAACCTGAAATGCACCTACAGTCAAATTGTATTTACGACTAATTTTTACAGATCATTGATTTGAACTGATTAAAATTAAAAGAAAAAATGGAACATAAAATTATAACTACTAAGGTTAGCATAATATTGATACTCGTGATTTGGCAATAATTTATGCTTAGGGATGAATATTTAGGTGTTGAAATAATTAAAAACATTAATAATTTCGAATGACTTGTGTATTAATATGACTTTCCCCAACGCAACCTACAAGACTGTACAGTGGAGTGAGAAACTGCAGCAGTTGTGTTATAAATATAAATTTGTTCAATTTTTCCACGGCCCTTCAAGATTATTGACATGGCGACGGTATTCGTTATTTAGTTGTTAGGGAAATTACGGTCGGTCCAATAGAAGTTTTAGCCAAGATACCTTGACTACGGCGCATATTAGGTAGTGACATACTCGGTTGTCAACAAATGAAAAATTCGATTTTTCGACTGGTCCCAATTTGGGACCAGTTTTGTTGACATTAAATGTCAACAACTTGAGTTTGAGGTCAATAATAAGTACTTTGTCCAATTTTTTACATGAAAAAAAATCTCAATTTGAGATCGGTTGCTAAGGCGGCCTTAACTGCACGGACTCCAAAAGTGGCCGAAAAAAACTGAAATTTTTATTCCTTGCCATGAAGTATGTCACTACCTATAGGGTTGTTTGAAATACCTTGGTTTTAGCATGGCAGACACCAAAAAACCTAGGGACAAATTGTTGATTTTAGCCCTGCCTAACAACAGAATTTAACAAACATAACATAGCAATCCCTAACAACTAAATAACGAATAATGTCGTCATGTCAATAATCTTGAAGGGCCGTGAATTTTTCCAATGGAACAGAACAACACTTGAGCCAAAGATCAAAGTGGAAATCAAAGTGGACAACTTGCTTTGGATGCACACATCAAGTAGAAATTAGGCAATTTCAGCTAATTGGAAATTTTTTCTTAACTAACTACGTACCACCATACCTTTAAGATTGACCCTTGGTATGGAAATTGAAGTAACATTTTATTTTTAGAATTTGCAACAATTTGTTTGATTTATTATTAAGTAAATGGTTTGAGCAATTTAATACAAGAAGGAATGTAAGAATTTAGTGCATCATCAAGACTAGATTACATTTGTTTTCTGCTTCATTGTCGAAGTTTAGAAATTTAACAACAAGCTTTTCCATCAACAATGACGGAGGCACATGGATGACAATTTTTTCTGGAGTGATCCCAAATGAGATGCTCTCCGTCTGGTCTTTGTGGGCATTCCAAGGCGACGTCTTTGCCCTCATTTTTCTCCGGGTGGAAATACCAATATTTGTGAGAGCAGGCTTCAGCTGGGTCAGCCTTCCACTCACAATGTGGGTCAATGCAACGAGCGTCACTGTTGTACCGGTCCTTGACGGCATCGCTCAAATTTTGCCAAAAATCGCAAGCTCCAGCCCCGTCATTGTGGTCTGGGTTCCAGTACAGGTTGTGTTCTCCAGCCTCATTGTCGCAACGATCATTTTGCCACGTTCCTTTCTTGCCCTTGCCCTTATGGTCGCTCTCCTCTCTTTCGCACCACCAATAGTCCAGACAATCGCCTTCGACCACGCACTCATCAGGGTCACATTCTTCACCTGTGACATGTCGAGCTGCTGGAGAATCGGATCGAGCTATTATAGAAATTAACAGAAAATTAAACAGAGCCTCACACCAATTTTGTTTGTTTAATTTTGCAAACACAAATGAATGAACTTACGCTTAGCACTAACGCCACCGATGACCAGTGACATCAAAGCTGCCAAAATGAGAACTTTGAAATTCATCATTCTTGCACAAGGTTTTTTTGTGGATTCTTACAAAGTGTCTGCTTGCTAAATTTGTTTTGATTTCGTATCGGATACAAATGACTGACTAACTTTAGACTAGAAAACCAACATGGTTTTTATACGCCATGATTGAAGTGATGTTCGGATTAATTTAATGACGGTCCGATTAACTAAGCATTCACGCAGGTAAATTAATCCGATCGATTTAGTGTTTTTTGGTGAAGAGCAAACTTCAAAAAAATACTTTTACACCACTTCAGTCCAATTTTCCACTTTTAATCAGTGCAACGCCTCAGTTGAACATTGTGCTTGTACGTACACACACCGGCTATTATTAATCATCACACTTCAAGTTCGGCATCATTGAGAGGACATAAGCTCAAGTGCCGAAATCCTTTCATTTCTGGGAATAGAAATTGACACATCTTAATCCAGGAAATTTGATTTATTGCCTGCTGTCGGGATAGGGCCTAAAAATTTTAAAACATTTGAAAACAAATTATGTACTGACGTGATTATGCATTTCATCTGCGTAATAGACTGGCAAAGACGTAATTGTGTTTTTACCAAAATTATGCGCGTGTGATCTGTGATCTAATTTGAGCTGTACGCGTGTGTTGGACATTCCATAGATAACTGGACGACTTATTTTGTTTCCGAAAATATTAAATTTGTTGGTTTTAAATTATAGTTCCATGCTGCAGGCAGTCACCAATGTCTAGGTCTGCATCAGTTATGAAGTTTTCTAGTGAATTCAGACAATAATTTAATTTGCTTGGCTTGCAATTAAAAGTTAGCAATTCGACGATTATTTTTGCAAAAACATATTTGAAGAATACAAGACTGTTTGAACATTTCTATTTTCTAATCTTGAATTTTTTGCGACGAACCACATCCTGAGTCCTGACACAATGCATATGAATCCCTCTAGCAATACCTGACGGCTAATCTCTGTCATAAAAAAATTGCATCAGATCCGACTCTGACCCTTTATGATGTTGACACGGAACTCCGAAATCCTGATTCCAAGAATTGTTTTGTTTTGAATCTAACCTTGACTGCAATGCTGGGAATCGCATTTCTGGCTGCTATAAAACAAATCAACAACAACCAGCCGATTATTTTATCGCGGGATTGACTTTGCTGTTGTTGAAGCCAGGCCAGCTAGCTATGGTAATAACTTAACAATTGCAAAGCGCATCTAATGTTTTTTGGTTTAAGTCAAATCCCGGCTGTAACCATAAAAACTATGTTCAGCTGTGTTTCCGCAATTCGATGAAATACTGCAACGATTACGAGAATTTAGTGATAAAGACAAACAGAGCACTTTTTATTTTATTTTTTATTTGCATAAGAATCAACGATACAAAGAATTCTGTAAGTTTTAACATCGGGCATCCACCTACAAGTTCACCTATATGTTAGAACAGAATTTTACCACGTGTTAAATTTCAAAAGTCGTACAAGACAACGTAGCAAGAAATTGTCGTTAAAGTTTTAGTTCGAATAAGTACAATTTGTATAACTGTTTTTGGCCCGCAGACGTACACCTCGTTGCACTTTTTTCTTCAATTCAACATTAGGAAACGCGTTGAATTGCTGTACATTGCAATTGCAAATTTATTTACAACTAATTTAATCTTAGATCAATATAAACTAGAGATCTTCATTGTAATGAAATCGGTCAAAAAGTCCACCAATAGAACCAAATCACAACAAAAAAAATTGCATGCTTAGGTGATGAGAAATTTACCAACTTTGAGATAGATGTGATTACATAACGAAAGGAGGATTGGATGCATGATGCATGAGCGCTTCGCGAATTCACGGACGAACTATTGAGCTGGACTTCCAAAAACAACGGAGCAAGAAATGCTCCTATTTTTTCCTTAAAATGCCGCACGTGCTCGTTAAATTAATTAAAAGATGGAAAACTATTAATAAAGAGGGAATGAAAATTTTGAGGGCTAAAAAACACGAGTGCTCTAGCTGAGTGGTTCAGAGGACTTAACTTGAGGGATGTAAATCATATGGAATAATAAATCAATAAACCGTTCTAATACACAAATTATCGGTTTTAAAAGCTTCGTAATTTTGCAACACGCAAGTTCGGATCATCCAGATTTCCAATGAAAGCAGGACTACTCATTTTGGAATTAAAACTTCGACCGTTCCTAGCTTAGTTAATCGACAGTTAGTTTAATGATCTACGTCATGCAAATCAATCATTGATTTATCACTCTCACCACTCTTTACCTGTTGACAAGTGAGTGTGCGTCGGATTCGGAGGTGTACTTTTTGTATTGATCATCATAAGATTAGTAGCTATCAATCTCGAAAAATTTTAGTTATCCGACCACTGCAAATCCAGGGTCTGAGTTCAAGTGCGACTTTTTGAGAAAAATATGTATAAAAGCCGAAGGACGCCAAACAAAATGCATCAGTCCACCCGGACAAACTCTCTCGAAAGTATTTCCCTGCAAAATCATTAAAACCAATTGTTTCAACATGGCGAAAGTTGCATTTATTGTAGCACTCGCTCTTTGTTGCGTCTTGGCCATTGATGCCAGCGCCGTCGGCCCTAAAACCAGTAAGTTCCCCAACTGATTTTTTTGACGTTCCCAAACTAGCTTATGAATACTTGAAATTAATCGCAATGTTTCTAAAATTCTAGTTGATCCCAGAGGAGTCGTTCCCGATTTGGGTAGTGACCCGGAGAAATCTTACGTCGATTGGTACAGCTGCGCTGGAAAAGCTGATGGAAACTACGTCCATCCATCCGACTGCACGAAATTCATGTCTTGCGTTGCCCAACACTACGCTTACGAACGAAATTGCGCTGATTGTCACGTCAATCCTGCCAATTGTCCAACCGGACGTCTTCACTATCACCACCCAGAAGATGCTTGCCTATGGTCCTACGAAGCCGGATGTGTGACTGACCCTCTAGACCCAGTTACTGAGGCCCCACCAACCGAGGAGCCAGCGACCGAGGAACCAGCCACTGAGGAACCAGCGACGGAGGAACCAGCGACGGAGGGACCAGCGACGGAGGAACCTGCCACCGAGGAACCAGTAACTGAAGACCCAAGCTGTGACCCTGACGATTGTTGGGTCGACGGTTATTGTCATGACTACACTTGGTGCGAACGGGACGAGAGTGACCACAAGGGCAAGGGTAAAAACGGAAGACCACGCTCCGGTCGCTGCGATGATGCAGAAAATCTTTACTTCAACCCGAACAAGAACGCAATTCATGGAGGAGTTTGTGATTTCTGGGAAAACTTGAGCGATGAGACGAAAAAGATTTACAATGAAGACAAGAATTGCATTGACCCTCATTGCGAATGGAGACCTGATCCAGACAGCCCATGCTCCTCAACTTACTGGTATTTCCACCCAGAGCAAAATGGTGGCGTTGACAAAGAAATGCATTGTCCACAACGACCGGACGGAGAGCACCTCATTTGGGACCAGGCTAGGAAGAGTTGTCATCCTTGCCAGGATGTTACCAATTCTATCACTAACGAGAAATGTTGTTAAAGGACCATAAAAATTTACTCCAAAAAATTATAATTATTCACGAACTCGACTGCAAACTTTATTCTGATCTGCAATAAATTGATTTGAGCTTATTTCATTTTCGGGGTCTAGTCTATTTTTGCAAAATTTCATTATATATCTCGTGGCTAAAATTTGACTCTCTGCAGAAACAGACATTTTTGTTTTCGGAAGAATCATACAAAATAAAATTCACTCTGGAATTCTGTAGCGAGTATCCTTAATTTTAGGATTCTGAGGTTGTCGAACAGTGAAAGAGTTTAGTGGAATGTCCGCACCGCCGCCTGGTCCTTGTTGTAATCTTTGCACGTCCTTAATGTATTTTGCACTCGAGAAAATATTCCGCAGTTGTGAAGTGCGGTCATTCAAGCATCCTAAAAATCATTTTCTTTAAATTAATATTTTCTAAAGCAACTGTTTAAAACAGTAGTTTTTTACCCAAGAATGTATTTATTTTAGGTCCATTGTTATCTCCAATAACATGTCCGCAGTCGCTAGGATTGGCATAAACAACGCCATCCGACCAAAACAGATCGTAGCCACCAACGCGTTTTTCAAATCCGGTCAATCTGCTCTTTAAAAATTTTGAATACTTAATTTTCAAATAATTCGGTATCACGATTTTTGTTTTTACAAAAAACTACTTACCGTCCTTCTAAGTCCAAAATATGAACAGTGTCATCCAAAAGGGCACATTTGAGGCGATAATCCTCTTCATTTGATGGAGTGAATGCGGGTGAGGCGTTTACTTCCAACAGCCAGCTGTGTGACAGCACAGACTCAAGAATTAAACGATTAAATTTGCATGCAAAAATTAAATTTTGAAAGACAAATATTGATTTTTTACGGTTTCAATTGAGAATCGATGATGACATCGAATCCGTACAACTCAAAGCAATGCCGATCCGGTTGAATTTGTGATTGCACACTCTGCAGTGTGCGAATTACGATTGTGTCAATCTCATTCATCAACTTTTGCACAACTTCTGACCCATGGCGTGCCGTCATGTATTCTCGAAGATTGCGGAGTGACCATTTCGAACCCTGCAAACAAAGAACTGTTGCATTAAAATTCATAAAGTCAAATTGCCTTTTTGAATAATTCCAAATTCCACCACCTTTTCTGCATCATAGTCTTCCGAAGTCCTTTGAATTGCAACATTTGTCAAGTGAACATAAATGTCTCGAAGTGACTTGAGTGAAAACTGTCCTCTCGAAAATCTTGCAAAACCCTCCCGATACATCCAGGCTTTCATTGGAGCATACTATAGAGAGCACAAAAAATTATTAAACCACTTTTATCGGCATATTCTAATATTCTAGACATACAGTTGTCTACTATTCTTACAGATGTGACTAGAACAAAGAGTCGAATGTCGAATTTCCTCCCGCCGATCAAATACGGTTTTGAAATGTAACGTTGAATCACGTACACGTCATTTTTATTGGGTTCAACGATAATTCGATTCGCTCCAATCACGACTGCGGTTCCAGCATCGACAGAAGACCCTGGAATATCTCCAGCGTCAGGATCTTGCATTGGTTCTGGCTCAGGGTCAACATAGGTGTCACGACTAGTATCCGATTGTTGCTGAGTTTGCCCAACAATAGGATTTAATGGATTCAGCATCGACTGGAGCAAATTTTTTGAATCGGTTTCCAAATCTGGCTCATGCAGGCTTTTCGGTTCAAAACAACTTTGCCTGTTTTTCTCGAGTTGTTGTCGCATTTGTTGTTCCTGCATCTGCTGTTGTTGGTGTCGAAGAATTAACTCATTTTCTGGTGAATCAAACTTCCCACGCCATTCAAAGTAGTCTTTCAATCTGTAGACATTCAGCCATTTCTAAAATGCAAGATTACGATTTAAAACTGATCTCTTATTTGATTACCTTTCGAAAATGTAAATTCCTCTCCCTTGAGCCCCAGCCGCTGGTTTTATTATCCAAAAAGCACCGGGACTACGTTTGTACTCAGTTATAAATAACTTGTGCTCTGTCTAGTTTAAATTGAATGCAAGTTCTAATGATGAAACCGACCGAGCAAAATTGTCTGAATAGAAATGTCAACTTACAGGCAAAATATAGGTCGTCGGGAAAAAATTCAACTTTTCACCTTCTTCTCGTCCCCAAGCTCTTTCGATTTTATACCTTAAATTAACCAACACGGTCAGACACAACAATCAGCTCACAGCCGATAGAAATGCTTAGTATGCCGTTTGGGATTTACCTCAACCTCTTCAGATTCTTGACCATCATATTTTTCCTTGAGATCTCAAAACAATTTCGAAAGTGTCCAACTCTTTGCCAATCCTCTAAAGTTCTCGTTGTGTACAAATCCCGCAGCTGATTCAAATCACACCAGAAGATATCCCAATCGTCCGACTCTTCTTCTACCTTCAGAAAAGAATAATTTCGCAACAATTCCGCACAAAAACGTCATTTCATATTTCCAAAATCTGACTGTACCTGAACCCAACCTCGTCTATTCATCGTGTCATTGATGGTTCCAGAGAATGTGCATTTGTATTTGAATACCTTCTCAGTTGCGGTTGCCTGTTGCTGGGGCTCAGGGGGTGTTGATGAAATCATGTGCATTCCAAAGCTAGCTATCGAAATGTTCCGAAAAAGCGAAAGTTGCCTGAGGTTAAATTGGATTAGTTAAGTTAAACAAATCTGAGAAAATGAGTTCAATTTGGATCACTGCTGCTAAACGGCTCCCTCATTATTGCTGTATTCGTCCTTGTACTTCATAATCTGGTTAATCCAATTAATATTCTAAACTATCACAATTCTACTGGTTCAGCCAGCAAGCATTTCTGGTTCAAACAAATTTCTGCGCATCCGGCAAATAACCAAATGGTATGGCAACAAAAATGCAAATTTTTCAATCTCTTCCTCTTCAATCGTCCAAAATGCCAACTTGCCAAAATAGTCCATAAAAACTCCTGGTCACTGGCAGAAATAAAATGCTCACAAAATTAATTCTTCCCCGCAAGTCGCTCTGGCGAACATGAATCTGGGTCTGATTTCACATGATGGGGCAACTAACTAACTTTTGATTGAAGGAAACATCCAACGTTCCAAATTCAAGGTTCTTAAGCGCAGTCACGTCTGCTTAATTTTGAATAAACCCATTAGAAAACAAACACTGATGTGATGGTAAGAATCCACTCATATGTGACTATAATACGCCGTGCTAAACGTGCACTCAATCGTAATTGCCATGATTGGGAAGATATATGAACTTCCAAGAAACTCAAAATTTCTTTGTTTCGAGATGAAACGAGTAATAGACGCTGAAAACCTTTGCTGAAGTTGCATTGAAATTTGACGTCTTTAATCAGTCAGTTAATTACAAATTCACATTTCGGTTTGCGCTAGTCAACGGCGAATATAGCGTGGTTTGATATTGTTATCGCTATTTGATATCTAATACTATTCGGATCAACAAAGAAAATATAGTTATAGGGAATTTAAGCGGGTTGGAAACGGCTATTGTCGAGAATTCTGGAAGGTAATTTAGTTAATCTTTATTACTTCATGTTTACTGTACTTTGATACCAGACCTTGTTGCATTTAGAAGCTTCAATTTATTTGAATTCACTGGATTTTCGGTTGCCCAAAATCCAAAATTTGAAAGCCAACCCTTTTCTCCCAGGCTTCCCTTGTCTCAAATTTCTCAATCCAGTCAGTCTTGGTCGAAAATGATACAGAAGCCTGGGGTAGTGGTGACCTTCCACAGCAATGACTCGGATTATTGATGCGCATCTTCGCGTAGCTATGATCTAAATCAGTAATTTCAGCAAGCACCACCGCACTTGATGTTGGTTTTGTTGCAGGCTGACGTTGGGAAGGTTTGAGATGCCTATCCTAAATTAAAACCAAAATACAACAGATTGTACAGTACTGAATGAAATACTGAAAATTTGCGAGAGACACAATAATTATAAGGTTACAAACTTACAATAATTTCGTTCCAATCTTCGTGAATCCCAAGCTCAGGGCAATCACTCGTCAGCCAGTTGTTGTTTATGAGTAATTCAAGGGGATAAGCATCGAAACAAATATTATATTTCCAACTCCATTTCGTGGTTACCTTGCATCCAACCAGAATTTCAAATTCGCTCGGTGTGTACCAGTTACTACCAGTGCCAGCCTTGATGCACTGGCCCCTTGCCCCAGACTTGAACTTGGCTTTGTACAGGTAACCGAAATTGCAATTGCACCTGATGAGCAGAACTGTGGCTACGGATAGCATTTGTTCCAAACAAAAAGGTTCTCCAAGAACTACTTGAGTCCCCCTTTCAGATTCTCCTTCTGGTTGGTTTGGATCTACGAAGAACAAAACGTTGGCCTCGAGATAGCAGGGATATATCGGGTAAGCAATGCAGTCTCTAAAGTTGATTGGGAAGGTATTGGAGTCGCCAAACTAGAAAACCATTACTAGGATTTAGCCAAATAGCAAGCGATATATTGAAACCGAAATTAAGTCTTTGTTTTCTTACCATGCCAAGAGTCGGAGGGAATGGTAATGGCGCCCCTACCGGTTGACTGCCGTTGAAATACTGGAAAGACACAGGGTTTAGCTGGGGTAGAACGGTTGCCTGAGGTTGAGGTTGAACATTACGGTAGTATGATTGATTCCATGTTGGATAACATGACGGCAACGGCAAGAACGACAAAAGCGGACTGATTGTAGGCATTGTAGGGATTTGATTCTGACGGATTTGAGCCTGCAATACAGAAGCCTGTACACTTTGAAGTCTTTGGAGGTTGTTCGCAATAAGATTCAGCTGTTCCGAGTCAATGCAAGATCCCACTGGAATCAAAAGTGGGTTGATATTGTGAGTGTCACCATTGGATTGAGGGTCGCGACGAAGACGATCAGGCGTGCAAAACAACTCGACCTCGATCGGGAGTGATATCTGAAAGTTTGGGGTTGAAGGGATCTGATGGTTCCTACAAGGAAAGATTGGGCTGTTGTAGCTCGACCTGGAAGGATTTGTGCAAAGGAAATGTCCATGTCCTCGACTTCGTCAATCGGATATGCTGGCTGGTCGCCTTGGCGGCCTTGGGCAATTGCATCATTAGCATCACAATTGCTTACTTCAACATCCTCCAAGCAGTAAATTTCTGGACAATTGGAACCATCGACATATACGAAGATTGGATTCACTGGGTCGACTGCTGTAACTGCCGCGGAGTGGATAGCTTCTGGCCCAGGATTTTCGACGTTAGTTGCACTTGCCTCCACCGCATTGTCTTCCCTTGAATTTGGAACAAGCCTGTTTGAGAGAAGACAGGACTTGTGAGACTTGAGGCTACCACTAACCGTTGCGCGTTGGCAAACAAATCGGGGTTTCTTTCGTTTTGCGAGAGTAAGTAACCATGCATGAGATGAAAGCGAGGAGATAATTCTAAGAATTCAATAGCAAAAATTGAAAACCGACAAAAAAAATTGGTGAAAGTTGGAAAGTTTGTAGACGTTTGTTGTCCATCAGCACCAGGATTAGGATTTCAATTTGTTTAATAGCAAAAACAAACCATCGAAAATCGATGCCTCAGTTTCTTAACTAGCATGGCATCGTTGCATCTCGCTCTCACTGTCGATTCTGTGCGGAAATTCCGACTTACTTACACTTCCAAGTTCCAAATCCAAACTAACAATTTTACATTCCCTCAAATGGCCAATTAAATTCAAAATTAAAAGTGTTGTGTTCGAATTGTGTTTATTTAGACTTACCCGATATTTATGGTTCCACTTAATTCTGAATCCACTAAAGTAGTTTGTGGTTCCGGTTCCGGTTGTTCTACAATATTTGCCAGCCCTTCCATAATTTCCACGAATGCCGAATGCCTATAACTCAGAACCAAAGAGGTTCCAGAATTTTCATCCCGCTCAGAGAGTTCAGACTATTGTCAACAGTTTATAGTTGTCACAAAACAAATAAAATTGTCACAATCGCAACAACGTGATCCACTCGGTCAACAATGGCGGCCACTAACAATAAAAACAACACGTGCTGGAGTGCTGTGCTCGTCCCCGTCCAGATGCAGGTGTTGCTCGTCTTGAATTTTTGGAGTGTGATTTTCTCAACTTTCGGTGTTCGCTTCGCGCGCCAAGCGTGACGGCGTGGGTAGTTTGTCATTCAACATGGCAGGCAGGGGAATTGTGGGATTGATTTTTATTTTAATCGTAATTGCTGAGTCGCTCTGTTTTTATTAACCTACTACTGTACTTCTTGAATTTAACGCATCTAAATTATATACAGGGTGAGTCAGAAAGAATAGAACAACTTCAATTTAATATTGCGGGCGAACGATTCGACCGATTTTCTTGCG
>JAQGCM010001495.1:0-15038 GCA_034699705.1 Hymenaphorura dentifera | reverse complement strand
AATTTGGGGACCCGGATTGGCTGCAAGGTCCGATCCGTACAATGGCTCATAATGGGTCCTAATTCCGATCCAATCCTGCTATCGAATTTCAAATATAGGTAATTATTGTAATATTTTGAAATTTCCAACGATAATTGTTGGAATTTGATTAATTATTAATTAAGAGTAAAACCCTCCGAACTATATAGTAGCCAATCCAACTGAGCTCTGGCCATTTTCTCAAGACAAGATGCCGGCAACTGTTGCTTCGCCATCAGCAGGAAACAATTAAACATTTGTCAACATGCAAAATCGTAGATTATGTAAACGCAATTTTGTCATGATTTTTTGAGAATTTTTTTGAACGAATTTGAATCCCCGTTTTGTTTTACACCTCGAAGCTCCCCCTCCCTGTTTAATCATCAAGAATTGAATAGAAATTATGAATCACAGGCTCACAGACTTCAAAACAGTACGCCCGGAATGAGAAGAGAAAATTTCATTTAATTTGGCTTTAGATTTAGAGACGATGGGGCTAAAAAGCTGAAGCTGAATGAAAAAAAATGAGATGATAATGTAAGCATGAGTGAAATATGTATGGATAATGAGATGGAAAGCCGAAGCCTATGCATGCCGTATGCCGCCCTGCCTCCCAACTCTTTTGAGTGAATCTTTTGTCATTTATTTGAACAAAGTGGTGGAGGAGAGCCCGGATTTTTAATCGGGAATGGAAATGAAAAGTCTCGCATCACGCCGTACGCTCTCATCAGTAATTTTTTTTATCACTCTCTAAAGTTGGTGTAGAATGAGAGAAAATTAATACAGGAGAGACAAAAATCCAGTTGACGAAGCGAGTACGCGATATTTACATATTTTACTAAAGAGGGGACCTCGCATTCATTTGCATTTTTTAACCACTCAAATGAGCTTCTATTTGTTTAAAACGAGAGCACTGCACTGAGCAGAGCTCTCCGAGCTGCAAAGCAAAGCGAAGCTGTGAATGAATGAATGAAAACTCAAACCCAGCCAGTCTATGTTCTATTCGCTGCATATTCACAAAATTACAAATTACAATGAAATGAAAACGGCAGAGAAAACTTGGAAATCCGCATATAATTTTTTTTCAAGGAAACTTTTCTCCTCCCGTCTTTTCATCAAAGGAAAGCACGCAGAAAGCAGGAGCAGGACAAACAAATTATATGCACGTGTATGGTGGCGGTGCCGGTGCCTGGGAATTTTTGGCTAGAAATAATTTATTTCTATTTTACCTGCCTTCCCTAGGCAGGGCAGGATCAGACAAAACGCTGGCTGGCTGGGGAAAGTTTTCCCCCTAATGTGGTGGTGCTGTCTCCGCTCTGCATTAATTACATGCAAATGACAATTAGAAATTTCATTTTGAAAGAAAAGTCGCTCCGGGCCGGACTTTCCATTCATTCAAAATTTCCCTTTCATCTTTTTCACATTTTTTCCCTCAGAATCCACACACGGCCTAATCAAAATGAAATGAAAATCCCGACGGACGGACGGAGCTGCAAAGCTTTGGCTTGAACGCAAAGCAAAGCAGGCAGTCCGTCCGCCCGTCTGTCTGAAGTCTGGAACTAAAGTCTGAGTCTGAATTTGATTTTGATTATTTTGATTTCTCCCTTTTGCATTTACTTGTCATCTCTTTGTCCGGCCAATCCAGCAATTCATGTACGAACGAAGTACGACTGTACGAGACGCATACATTATGCAATCATAATATTCAAGCAGACGGACGTGTGTGTGCCATGCCAAGGGGTCACATAATTCCCGGGTATTTTGTGCAGTATGTATGTAGTACGGCCAGACTAGGCTAGAATTGAAGGGAGTCGGAGCATCAGACTAGACTTGTGCTAGACCAAAGCAGCTAGCTTGATTTGAACAGATCCGTCCGAATTTGCATTCAGTTTTTTGTATAGCGGGTAGTTTCTGGCCGAGGGACTCACGAATTGTTTGTCAAGTGTCTCCAATCACTCGGGCGTCATCCCGAATTTGGGGAACTGACTGACTGATGAGAACGACGATGACATGAAATCAAAAGTGTGACAGATGGGCGATTTTTTAAAAATAAACGAACATAAAGCTGGGGGATCGGATGGACGGAGACCGTTCAGATTTCAGATTTATTTGTGAGTCGCGTTTGGATTACAATAATAATGGGTAGATTTTAAACAATATCAGCGTCAGTACATAGCGTAAGCAGATCTAAGCAATTTTTGAACAATTAAAAGTCAGTCACGCCTGCCTGAAAATTGTGAAAATGTCCAAGTAGAAACCGGAGAAATGCAATGCCCGTTTCAGTTTTCAAAAATCCGATTTCGTATCGTTTAATTAATCGGATACTCAATCTCTGGAATTAATTCTATCGCTCTGCCCAGCCCAACGAACTTCTCACGCACATTGACCGGTCAGCGCACTACCACCTGAATGCTGTTAGCCGTTTGACCACACTCCCTGCCTGCTCTGGCTCTAGTCTTGCATTGCTAAAATATAATTATTGATGTTGTATAATATCTTATGGAGAAAAAAAATTGTTTGAGCATTTAGCCAAGCCGTAAAAGCATTGATGACGAATATGAATATTTGAGTGCGGCCAGCCCAGCGAGAGGTACACACTACACACTTTCATTTAACACGTGAGAGATAGGAGCCCCGAACTGAAGCCGATACCAAGCCATGCCAAAGCCAATTGTATAATTACATTATTTTTCTAAGCTCAACTTTTCTAATTATGTATTCTGTTCACAAGAAGGAAGAACTTAATTAGAGAAGTGACTCCTCTCTCCGAATTCCCAATGATTCTAAATGTTAATGAAGGGGAATTTTGGGCAGTCCTAAAAGTCCTGTTTTTCTTTGGTGTCCATTGCCCGGCCTGTGCCGAACCCGTAGTCTTTGCTAATCAACAATCTCATAAATAAATGCATGTTAATTAAGACCGGTCATCTATCATGCAATTCAAGGAGGCGAGCAGTGAGCAGCAACAACAGAGACAAAAAAATAGGCAAGAAATAATCAAGTCCGTCGTCGTCCGAAATGTGATATAGGGATGAGAGCAGAGCAGAGTCCTCACTCTTGAATTATTCAGCAGAAATAAAAACTTGACTCTTTCACATTCACATTCATTCGCATTCAGCGTGTGGACGAACGGATGAACGACTTGTTCTTTGCATGTAATTTAAACTTACAATTTCACTGATTAGTTCTTAAATTTTGATATTGCTGCTACTACTAAACCCATACCCACCACTCAAACTGATTGATTAAAAGACCCGGGAGTTGTAACTCCCGAGTAGGGTCGGCGGCTCCATATTAATCGCCACTACTCTGCTCTGCTTTCTCTTTAATTGCTCTCTTCTGATACACCTTGACGTCGTACACAAAAGAAATACAAACCTGTAATAATAATGCATGCATGTTTCTTAACTCATTTTGATGAAGTTCTTGCATGATCACACCTATTTATTTTCAACCCTTTATTTTTTTTTTTACCGCACCAAAGTAGCCCTGGCACAAGTAATAATTAATAATACGATTTTTTCCTTCTTCTTTGTTCAATTCATTCAATTCTCTTATGTTTTCGGGGAACTCCGAGGCCAGACTCTGCAAGCTGAGAGCAACGGTAACGGGAAGGGGGAGGATAATAAAAAATACCTTTGCCACTGCCACTTGCTTTGCTTCTCAGAATCTACCCGGGTAGCCAACAAAAAAAAAGTCCTTTCGGGGTTTGTAAAAATGTAAAAATGTTGGCGTTTAGGGTGTAAATGAACGTGAAATCATTTAAAGATCGAGTTGAGTTCGAGGGATCGCTGGATCGCATCGCATTGATAGTTTCACTTGTAATTGGTTTTAGCCCAAGCCTACATAAGAGTTAAATAGGTTCAAATAGAAACAAGGAGTTTTCACATTTTCTCCGTTGTCTTTTCTCTTGTCTCTCTCTCCTCTGATTCAGAAAAAAATAGGGTGTTCAAAATTAACGGGCAACTTATTCATTAGCATGGCTGGCTCTGGCTCTGCTTCTTCTGTTCCGATTCCCGAATTCTGGGTTTTTGGAGACAAGGCAGGAGCAGCAACTTTCACGTTCAGTCAGGGCAACGTTTTCACACAGAGTTTTTGGAGTTTTTCAAGTGTGATTAGGGGGTGCGAGTTCATTTATATGCAAATGAGACTCATCCTGAAATATTAATGTGAGTCTCTTCAGTTCAGACTTCAGAGAGGCAAGAAGAGAGACCCGTCCCATCTATCCAGTAATTCAGCCCACGATCCGATCCCATTGTAGTACATATTTTTGGGCCCAACTCAGAAGACTTTAAAGTCAGAATCGGATGGAGAAACAGAAAATCCGAACCGAATCCGAATCAGTCTACTTGTTTTTCAGCTCATCTCTCTCTCATTTAGCTGCTCACTCAACCGTCACTCACTCACCCGACTCGACTCAACTCCTCGTTTTCTTCCTACTTCTGGTTTTTTATTTCAAACATTTTTCTTGTTCTGTACTTACGTTGCATAAACACAAAATGTTGTTTGTTTAACAATCAGTTCCAAACGAATGAACGGATGAAAATGCTGTCAACATACATAATCATCGGCCAAATGTTCGATTTAAAGGCTACTAAAATGACCTTCACCTCATATACCGAAATCGAAATCACACGGTACCCTTTTCTTCACGGGGTGCAAAAGTGTGAAAATTCGACGATGATATCAGTAGGATTTACCATTTTCATGTTGCCCCGCAAAAATCAGGGTTTCGCGAATATTTCACTACCCTCCGAATTAATTTTTTTCACTTTTGCGTCTACATAATACTAAAACTATGTTCGAATGAACTGTAGAACTCTTCTTTGCATTTTTAGAGCATATTGCAGCGAAATTTTTGCCCAACTGTTGAAAAGTCTCATTGGACAAGAACCCCTCCTAATTTTAAAATCTCCCAAATTTTATGGCATTTTAATAAAAGCAATTAATTTGAGAGAAGAACGAGTCCCCACTCCTGACTCCCGAACCAGTATAGTATTTTTGTTGGCCCCACTACATAATTAATCATGCCTCTTTTAATTTAGATTCTAAAATATTTGGTACAAAATGAAAAGCGTGAGGTTTAAAGCCTAAGCGTGAGCTTGGAAAAGAATAGATCTCGTGCCCTTTCATTTTCATTCATTTTCATTCATTTTAAAATCTGGGAAGTGGGAACCTCGTCGAACTGCTAATAATAATAAATGGAAGCGGCGGGGGAAGTCTGCGTCTGGAGCTAAGCGTGTCACGGAAATTGTGAATGCAAATGTAAAATGTACATACAGTGCTGCGAGCTTAATGCAATTATTTCGTTGGATGAACAAAGCGCAAATTTGATTCAAGAGGAAAGACCCGGGTATTTATACATACGAACGTACATAAATCCTGGGTCCTTATACTTATCTATGCAGCATTAGGACGATCGAGTGACGAGACGACCCTTTCATTCTGTCATATTATGCAAGCAAGGCCAAAGTGCCAGGCATTGTGTAGTAATACACAGAACCGAACGGAAGACCAACTGTTCTCTTTCAGGTTTTTCGGGGTCTCTGGTCTGCTCCGGCTCCGAGTCCCTTGTGTCGATTTTTCACTCCATAAATAAAATTCAATTCAACAGGCTTTCCTCACTTCATTATTATCCGTCTCAGTGCACTGCACACGCCACTCCTCCTTAAATTCAATAAGGGCCGACCGAACGACCCAGGCCCAGGCCACTCACCCTTAAGCTCAGCTCTTTTAATCATTGAGCCTCTAGGCGAGAATATTTTGAAATCTTCTGTGCATAATTGATTTTGAAATTTCGTCTGACAAAAGCTGTTGAGATTTCCTAATCAAATCCGGCAGTTCAATGCAATGGTGATCAGTGAGATGAAATCTGAAATGAACAATTTTTTCTTATTTTTTTCTAGAACCCGAACACTAATGAAACTAATGCAAATGCAACAATTGGACTCGGAGGAACTGGTTTATCAGCCGGGGATTCTTCTACTACTTCTCGAGAACCGGGTAGTATTTCTTCACCGCAACTCCCCGCAAATCTAAATCAGACTGGCAGCCCTGCTAACAACACCACCGCCGCCACTAGCCCTTTCTACTACAACAACAATAATAACAACAATGTTCCTGACAATAATAGCAGTGCTTATGCTCATGCAGCCCTGCTCATGTCGAAAGGTCTTGGGATCAAAGGTGGCAACGGTCATTCTCATTCTCAGTTGATGCAAGAACAAGTTGAGAAATTTCAACAACGCTATCACAACAATACCAGCAGCAGCAGCACCAACGCTCATGACAGGCATGACAGATTTTCACAACATTCCCATGGACAAAAACGGCACCATAGTCAGCAGCTGCAGGGTCTTGGCCATCATCATGACCGGAAGTCACAAAATATGTCACAATCTCTCGGCGGCTCATTTCCTTTTCTTCCGGATGGTAAGTTGTGCTGTTCATTTTGTTCTCGGAAATCGGCCGGGCTCTTTGAGTAGTTTGGGCATTTTGAAGCCGCCGTTAGTCACGCAATTGTTGGAATTCCGTGCTTTTTTAGGCCAGGAGTGAGTGCGGAATTCAATTAAGTTAATTAATGACCCGACCCGACCCGATTGAATGAATAAATGAATGAATGATTTTTTATTTGAGTCCACTCCAGTATCAACATTTGATGCCTTGTTTTGTCAAATCAAGGTGAGAGCTAAGAGCATCTACCTAACTCTGACTCGACTGTGGGAACAAGAGCATTGACCAATTCATTTCTCCTACGTGCCTTAAGTGCCTAGCCTAACTATCTAAACACATATAATTTTATGAGCATATCGTAAATATATGTTTGCTGCTAGCAAAATAATCTCCCTTTAGCCTCCTCCAATAAAATCGCCTAATGCAATGTAAAGCAGCAGTCAAGTTTTATGACAATTTATGTACGTGATCAAATGTGATTAGATGTGCGAGAAGATCACATTCTGAATTCTCATTCTCATCAGACTCTGCACTCTCACCATTATTGTTTCGGATTTGAGGTAATCCGAAGGTATCATCCGAAAGATTGAATCCCAACAATGCAATGCAGTGCAAGTGGTTGGGTTGGTCCCCCCTCAAAAAAGATAAACTATTTGATTTTATGTGAAACCATAAACCATCAGATCACATCACATAGTAATGTGCACTAATAATTTCTGCTAAGCTCAAGGTAGTTGTTAAGTATTGACCCTTCTTGTGCATTGTGGTTGTTGGATTCTCATTAGATTCTGGGTGGGGTCGCTACCCACCACCACCACGTATGCATTAAATGGGCATGAATAATGCGAAAAATAAGTACATGATTCGACTCTTGTCAGCCCATTATGAATGGTCATTGAATATTGAGTGAAATTGAAGGACCCGAACAACAGCTAACTAAACTACACTGCATTTGTATCGCACAGATCAGAATTTACAAAATTACAATTTACAAATTGGAAATGGAATGGAATACTTGAAAATTACTGTTAAGCCTTAAGGGCTAGCGGTGCCAAAAATGCAAGGCTGGCTGGCTGGGTTTATACTTTGGACAGATTCGATTTTAGTAGTTCAATTTGAGGCGGGGAGAAAGCAAAACGTGGACAGACTACTTTAGTAGTTTTAATTTAATTTATTTAGAACTGGACTTAGGCTCAGACTTGGACGGACTCTGCCACGCAGCAGTCAACAAGAATTTTGCATGCAGATTTCACTACTGAAACAGATTGTAAATTAAGTTCTGATTTGGTTCGACTTGGTTTCGGTGCGGAAGGGCGACGAGCGATTTTCCAAACATACATGTGCTTGCTTGCATTGCATGAGCATGAGTTTGGTTGTTGGTCTGATTAAGGATTCTACCTCTTCACTCTCCTCTCCCCAATAAATTACAAGAGTCCATAACTCAACGCGTTAGTTACAACTCATAAAATTTGACAAATTGGCACATTTGCAAATTGGAATCCAGTGCAGGAGCCAAAGTCAAATCAGACGAGGTAGGTGTGCGAGTGCGACGAACGTGGAATTATGGGTAGACTAGATGCAAATGCAAAGTAAATGCAAAACACAAAATGTAAAGAAGGATGCGATTGCGATGCTAGATCAGCATCAGAAGCAGATCGGATACACCCAATTTTCTATTAACTCCGTGCTCAGGTCCTAGATTACAAATTAATGTAAAGTTAAGTACTCAGAATTTGCATCTACATACTTTGTTTTACTAGCAGTAGCAGTGAGCAAGCTCAATTACAAATTACAAGGGCAGGAGCCAACAATCTGAAATCAGATCGTAATCTGATTATTTTTTACCATTTTACTCTAACTTCAAAGCTAAACAATAAAGTTGTCAAAAAAACCTTGCAACAATCGAAGAAATTACAAATATATATGTAGTTGCAATGCGTTGAAATTCAGTCTTTAAAAATTTAATGTCAATCTCATTGAATTGAGTTTCTAAATGCAACTTTAAAGTCCCAAGGCGTAATTTCGTAGCACTGCACTGCAGGATTAAATACTATCAACCCACTGGACTCTTGAGATCTTAACATTTTAAAAGCTTGAGCAATAAATCTGGCCCACAATTTTTTCAATTAATCTCATTTTCTTTGTGCACATTATGGAGTCCAGTTCCAGTTCGAGTTCTTACTAGAAAATAGTACTCATTGCATGAGCTCAACTGCCAGCATTCATTCGTGGGATAAAAATTTGCCTATTGAATTACTAACAACAATGTCATATAATCTAATGGATCCCAACAATGCAGCAATGCAAAACTCAGCAGACAAGCTTGTCTTGTCAGGCAACAAATTCAATCGCAGTGTGTAATGCAGGCATGCAAGACAAGCAAAAAATTACGATTGAAACGAGTACGTACTTGGGCAATAGCAATCCCAAACCAAATTAGATTTATAAAAATTATTTATTGAATGATTTTTATTTTGGCTATGCATTTAGAGACCTCGACTAGTCTCGAGTCTCGATTTTTTCTCACTCTTGATGCAGCAATCATAATAATGCAATCCATTTTTAATCCTTGCCTATTTATTTATTTTCCAGTCAAACCGGATAGTCTGGGTGCCCAGAGTCAGCTGAGCTCCCTGAGTCGTAGCATTGGCAATGCACTCCTCAATTTGGCTTCTTTGGGAAGTTTCGCAGCAGCAGCACATCAGCAAAACAGTCCGAATTCAGCCACCCAGTACACCGGTAATAGTGGCAGCGGTAATAATACCAATATCAGCAACAATAGTCTTGGTATGACCCCGCTCAATTTGACGAGTGCTTGCGGCGGAAGTGGAAATAGCACAACCACAAGTCCCAATCTGAGTCCAACAGCAACTAGCAACAGCAATGCTACCAATAATTCCATCGCCAATTCTTACCTCGCTCAGTACATTAGTCAACAATACCAGCACCAACATTCGAAAATACCGGGCAGCGGTAACGGTAACAATGCAAATAGTGCTGCAAATCCACTGAACGGTAATTTTCTGGCCCCGTCGTCACAATCATATCCAGGACTAGGACTGGGGCTCGGGTCGTCATTTCCTGGTCCGAATGGTTTGAGCGGAACCGGAAGTGCTAATTTGCCTCAACTTATTCTCGCCTCTGGAAATATTGTCCAAGGGATTCAAGGAGCTCAACTTCTCATTCCGACTTCTCAAGGTAAGCAAAGCACAAGCGGCTGGACTTTTTCTGCATTCGAACGCGAACGGTAGGGTGGGTGGCGCCGAATTTTGGAATAAGCATCTCATTCAAGCACCACCCTTTTTGCTTTCACCCTATTAATGTACATGGAGAAGGTTGACAGTCAGATTTCTAGTAGTTTGAATAGGTTTTGACTTGAAAATAATTTTGAGCTATTTTGGACGTGAACAGTAGTTTTGAATTTGTATGTAAATGAAAACACTTAAATCGATTTGCAAATTTATCAGACATTTCTAATCGCCAAAATCTTGAGAAATTGATGACAATTTTGTACAAGCCAAGCGCCTAATTAGTCTCTCGGCTGTTGAAATATTAAACTTTATTAATTGCCTGCCTAGCAGCTCAGCTCAGCTCTAGAAATCGGTGTTATGTTCGTTCAACTGGCCAAAGTAGTAGGATTTGTCTCTCGACAGTCAACATGCGAAGCAGCTTTGCATTGCTTTTCTCGTCCATTTTGATAATTATAGCTGTGCTAATTGAAAAATAAAAATTTGTTGAGCATTGAAAATTATTGGGTTTCGTATCGAAATAGGAGACATTCGTGAGAGACCTATGATTATTCCTGCCAGGCAAAAGCACAAGCACAGGCACAACTCGTGCTTAGCTGACTCTTCAAATTGACTTTAATTAAAACTCAGTGGCCATCATGTCTGCCACTGCCTCTTCATTACAACAACCAAACCAACTACAACCACTTTCAAATTTGAGATCGAGACAAACACACACACGGAGACTACTTACTCACGAAATGACATGACGAAAATGACGATTCGAAATGAAATGAACCTTTGCTTTGCTGTATGTTAATCAATAGTCATGTGGAACGCCCAGACCTGCAAAAACCGACTAGTTTGAGAGTTCCCTTAAATTTTCTGCCACATTTCATTTAATCTGGTCGTCCACCATCGGCTCCGTAATTAAACTTTCGCTAGACCCTTAATTACACACCGAATTTTGACCAGCCCACCAGCGAACCAAAACGCAAAAGCCGCCGCCGGCCTGCCCTGGCCTAGACTAGACGAGCTGTGCCTAAGCTCATATTAAAATCCATTAATAATTTTGGCAAATGTATTATATTTAAAATTGACAGGGCTCATGACACAGACGATACTCACGATTCCAATCACGCAACCTGCCTCACCGTCCACCCTCCTGAGCCCGACTTCGTCAGCCCCAGGGAAAACCCGCCCTCCGTCAACCGAAGGGCCGCTGATCCCGCCGCCACCTTCCCCCCCGTCTGGGGCAAACCCGCTCCTCAACCACCTCAACCCCCTGCTAGTCAACCAATCATCTTCACACGCCCAACAGCAGCAACAATGCATCGGAGGATCGACTGGCCCTTTAATCTCACACAATTCCGTGAGTGTAATCCATATTTCGAAATAATAGGAATTTTATGACTATATTGCTGCAGTAGCAGAACTCTTGCGTCTCAATCCTTTTTTTGTACATGTAATTTGTGTTGGACAAGCTCAAGTCAAGTCAGTCGTAGTCGTAATCGAACAATCACGTGATTACATTTCCATTGCATGTGAATTCATTGAATGAGTTCGAGTGAGCAATGATTGTAATATAAAATCCAAAATGCTTTCCTCTTGAGCTTGAAATTTCCTCTCCATGGAATCTGGAGGTACTTATTAGCTCTGCGGCTCGGTCAACCTGTAATTATGAATGACTTACTTGAACATGCAAAAATATCTTCCTCCCCGCAAGCATTTCACAGCAATCAAAATTCTATTTCCAGAAATCTGTATTGTATGTATAAAAACTTAATTAAAAATTTCAATTCAGCAGATTCCCGACAAAATGCGAAATCCTGAGCGAATGAACCACCTCACGTCTGCTGCAAATTTAGGCTTGGGTCTCAACAACCGAATGACAAATGGTCGGCGAGAAAGTGGGACAGCCTTATCCTCGGGTCATATCGGCGGCGGCACCATCCCTTCAGGTGGAATGTCAATGAACTCTATCATTTGCCCTCCTCACAAAATGAGCCCTTGCAGCAGTGTTCACAGTCATGATCATGATCACGATCAGGACTCGGATGATTTTGATTTTGACAAAGGCTCTGACAATGGTAAGTTTTTTTTTCCGTTGAGTTTTCGAAAGCATCCCCTCCGCTGTTATAGGCAAGAAAAAGCAAAAAGCAGAAACTTGCAACGCAATTTTGACTGGACTCTTAAATTATCTGTACAAATAAAAGCAAGGGTAGGGTGGAAGGGCGTAGCAGCGTAGGTGTTGGTGTTTTAATCTTCTTCAAATGAATGTGAAGAGGTCGTTTGTTGTTTGTGATGAACATGAAAGTAGTACCTGGACGCCTTCTCTGCTCTTGTCGACAAAAACTCATTACTAATTAGCTCTTGTAATTAGATTAAACGAAATGTTGTACTTAATTACAAACACGACTCTGGCACAGACACCTTTCGTATTCATTCGTCACTCTGTCTGACTCCACTCGACTAATTTGTTTGCGCCGTGATTTTGTTCATAAATTTATTTCTAGTAACTTTCACCTGCCGAATACCGTCTGCTCTGCTCCGCGTGCTGCTTTCACTTGCTTTCATTTCGACTTACTTATTGTGAGAGCATTCTTCGCAAACTTTTCTCGTCAGGCGTTTACTAGTATTAATTAGCTCATTAAATGTTGAAGCAAATGACGACGTGGTTGTTGGCGACTCTGGTTCTGTTTTTGTTATGTTGGAAATCCGAGGTGAAAGCCGACTGACTGACTGACTTTCACTTTTGGAGCCCGATAGGGTGTTGTGCTCAAAAGTTCTTGAAACAAAACAAAATTTCCATTGATTGCTTGTTGGGCTTAAACCGGCATAGATTTTGAGATTTTGAAACACGATTGCAAAATAAATATGATTTTACAGATGACTCGGACCAAATGGTGGATGGAATTAATTTGGATGAAATCAAAGAATTCGCAAAAGCCTTCAAACTTCGGAGACTTTCACTTGGCCTAACACAAACTCAAGTTGGACAAGCTCTCTCGATTACTGAAGGACCAGCCTATAGTCAAAGTGCCATTTGCAGGTAAACACAAAAACTCGTCAGGGCCAGACCACTACACTTCACGACATACATACATAAAATCCCCGAATAACTTTAGCATTGCACAATTTTTGATAAAAAGGGATAGAACTAGATTTTCAAAATTCAAACAAAGTTGGTTTCCTTCAGAAAAGTTGAGTTGGTCAATTTTTTTCTACAAATTAACGTCCACTCCATTTTCATAACATTTTGCATATTTTTGCTTGATTGTTGTTGTTCAAAAATTTAAAAATTAGAAAAAAACCACAAAGATTAGTTGAATTGAATTACAAATCGCAATCGCTTGCTGTTTTTTGAGTCCTTTTGTCTGATTATTCTTATGATATTTTGTACAGTGCCCTGGCTTGGCAGATGGCCCAGTCTAACAGTAACCGTACATCCATTCCGCAGTCATCCATGTATGTAAAGATCTATTATTTCTTACTCAATTTTTAATTTTTTTCGGTTGTATCAAAACTTGTCATTAATATTCTCACTCATTTTCTCTTTCATAATAACGATTACATAATATTTTTTTTTCAAAATGAAATCAAAGCAAAAAAAGCAAAGAAGCCAGAGCACTGTTCAGCTTGTCTTGTCAAATTATTTCTTTTTCGTTCAGTTCAGTTCAGTTGAGTAATTCAATGTAATGTGCATGCATGACTTTTATGTATGTACAAAAGTCAAAACCGATTTTTGGAAATTTTGTTCTAAAATGTAGAATTTTTTTGTTTGTCTTAGGTTTGAAAAGTTGGACATAACTCCAAAAAGTGCTCAGAAAATTAAACCGGTGCTTGAGAGATGGATGAAGGAAGCTGAGGATCGGTTCAAAAATGGCCACCAAACGCTTCATGAATTTGTTGGGATGGAGCCGTCAAAAAAACGGAAACGTCGGACGTCCTTCACGCCTCAAGCTCTTGAAATCCTCAACACTCATTTTGAGAGAAACACTCATCCGTCGGGTGAGTTGGAGTAGAAAAACAAATCTCATTTTGCAACCCTCTCTCTCTCTAAACAAACTCATCTCCTAATTAATTAACATCTGCTTGATGTTTAATTTCACTAATTAATTTGGCCGGGAAAAGCTAGGCTAAAAACCGCCGATGGAGCTAAAATAGTAGCAAGCCTATGAGAGATTGTAAATAAAATGAGACTCGACTCGACCGAGTTCAGCTCATCATCATGCTCATGTTTGTTTGTGTGTTTGTTGATTGCTTCAGGGGCTGAGATCACAACTTTGGCTCATCAATTGGGCTACGAACGTGAAGTGATTCGGATTTGGTTTTGTAATAAGAGGCAAGCTCTCAAAAATACCGTCCGCATGATGTCCAAAGGATCATCACCCATGTAAAAGAAAATTCAAAACTCAAAATCTTTGCAAATTATTACTCAAAAATCAACAAAACTCAAGAGTTGCAAAGATCTGAATCTGAGTCATCGTCGTCATCAGAAGAATTCGCTGCTATTCCAGTCGACTGGCTTTTGCAGAGTAGCAGACTAGACTACACAAAAAATTCAGTCGTCGCAAAAATCTTTATTGTTATTATTACTTTGTATGAGTTATTTATTTTTGACATGTGATATTTTTTTAAGTAAATAGATAAAAGTTTTAGTCTTAAAATGCATAAAGTGCGTGCGATGGGTGCGTGCTTGCATCTGTAGTGCGTATAGATTCGAATTTTAATTTACCCACTGTACATTGTAGCCATGTTTGATATTAGAACAATAATGATCATAATAATTATTATTGAGAGTTGTGATGTACAAAAAGTCCTTATGAATTTCAGAATAGAGTTGCTAATTAAGTCAATCGTACGTAATAGTTCTTGTATCATGTTCACGCTTTCTCTCCAATAATTGCTGCACTTAAAAGTGAGCACTTGGATAATTTTAAGTCATGTATTTACACATACACACACAAGACACACTTACTTGCATGTACGTATGTGTATATAAAAGTCGTAAATTTTGTCAATTAAATTATTATTGTCACTTCGTCGTAGCCTAGCTTAGCTTAGCGTAAAGGTAGCTAGCGTACAATAATGTAGACGTGGAATAATTGTAGTTCGTGAGAGCTTATTTTCATTTTGCATGCTCTGCTCAGCTCTGCGTCTGCACGTTGTCCATATGTGATGTAATAATAAAACCCGGGTATTTTACTCGGTACTCTCAGTACATACTCGGTACGTACGTGCACTCATGTCCAATTATTACTTGATTAAACATTCACGAATCGCGATTTGAGACTCATGTTTTGGGTGAAAATGTATGCAAAACTCATGCACGCATTTCGG
>JAQGCM010001494.1:0-15043 GCA_034699705.1 Hymenaphorura dentifera | reverse complement strand
TTCAGTTTCCTTTAACTTTCTTTCCGCCAAAAGGAAAGTGAAAGTAACTTTCCTTATGATCTAAACCTTCCTATTAAACCTATAATGTTCACTACGTTGTTCATCGAGAGATTTCAAAGTGTTAACTAAAAAGGGGGAAAAGATATTGAAATTACTACCAAATTAATGTCTACTAACGTTAGAATAGAAATTCCAAAGGAAATTCAAGTGATCATTTTCTAAGCATTTTATAAAACTATGCCAAACTTTTTCATGGATTATTTATGGGGTTCTCTATTAGATTTTTTATTTATCAAAGACTAGATTGTTTAGTTTAACGTGAAAGCACTTATTATGTACTCATGAGTTTTTTTTACAGTTTTTACAATAAGCGTATTTTTTTAAAAAATTCTTGCTACTGAAATGGAATCTCATCAAAAATGACCTTTGTGACGTGACATGAACGTAGCTTTAGAGATTTTGACACCTAATAATATCTTTTTCGTGACTCTCTACTATATATTTATATAAAATGTAACACTAATATTTTAAAATGTAGACTTTTTACCAAATTTTCAAATTCCTATGCAATGCACACGGACACGACTGGTTCTATAAACATTCCAACATTGCTACAATATGAAATTATCTCATGTACTTTTATGCTCTCTGGAAAAAGCTTCCTATTAAATACGGTAAAGGATAAATCTCATTATTGTAAAAGTATTGTTGTGATGTGACACAACAAAGTAATTAAAATATGCGTTGTATTATCAAAACGTTCAAAGCCGCCAAGGCTCGCCTCACAACCTCAACCTTTAGCCTTTTAGTTTTCACTGTGAAAATAAAAACTACCAAATTTTGCATATTTATTTGTTTTTAATTTTAACTTCTTTCACTTCTACACAAAACCAACTTTTCAAAATGTTCACGAACAATGCAGAGCGGCGAAGGAAAGGGACAGCAACAAGTTTTCATTGTAGGAAATGAAAACCTGTGAACATACAAGTATCGAGTTACTGCTTACTTCATTCAGGAAATAAATTAATACAAATGTGATCTTTTGAAGTGCGCGAGCCTCCACTTCAAATAACTGTTTGTTTTTTAAGTTCGATATTGGCATAAAGCTACCGGGTTATATTTTACGGTTTTAGCAATAATTAATTGTGTGCAAAGAAAGTTGATTGGACCAATGAACTTACTTTGGACATTTTTCGGTAGTACCGAATATTTGGAGACATTTCACAGATCCAAATGACAAATAAATAAAAATGAATGATGAGAAAGTTTCCATACAAAATATTGAAAAATTGACTTTTCACAACACAAAATTATAAAATATTTTCCACTTACGATTGATCTCAACCCTTGAGTCAAATTACACATTTTAGGCCACACTTATATAAATACACAACGCATGCAAATAATATGAATACATACTAATCACACCCAAAGTTGAATGAGATGAATTGTGATTAATTGTGATGAAAGTTCAAATATCTAAATCACAAACAAAATTATATCCTTAAATAAGTAAATATATGGATAATGTTCTAGCATCATATCACTCATTGACAGTTTCAACAAATAGTCTCTTGTGTTCAAAATTTTCAAAACCAGTTTTACTTTCCCCGTGCTCCGTGCACGGTGCACGCCTGGCGATTCCTAAATAATAATTTTCTTTCTTTTACTCTTTTTTTGTATTTGTACAATCGAGTTCCTCTTCCTAATCTGTAATATGTGAAAAGATATTTTGAGTCACAAAACAAGTAAGTAAGATTTGGACTCTGTTATTGGCTCGTACTTTTAGAAATACATTCAAGTCTTTCGATTTGTCTCAACTAATTAGTCTATTCTAATTCTCTATTTGTATTTTTTTGAGAGCAGACGTACGAAACATGCTTCTGTCTTGCCATTCAATACACATTTCACTCAACAAAAATTGCTAATATTAAGTACTAATTGTATATAAATCTTGTCCCTATTGATTTGCACCCGTCATGTAAGTACTTCATCTTTGGAGTAAATATACTTCATAGAAACCTGGACTGAACATTTCAACGGTTTCCAAACAGCAAATTCTTTGACTCAACCCTATCTAGTTAAATTACATAATTAGTCATTTAAATAGACTGTTTAATAAGTTACAAGTTAATCTAAACTGGTTTGAACAAGTAGTTTGGGACCCTGTATTAACAGCACAGATCTCTCTTACTTAGCCAAACAAATGTAATGACTTGGCCACAATTTTAGTACGAAAATGTCAATATTTGTCAACAACAAAAATGAAAAAAAGGTTGTAAATTGATTCTTAATCTTCGGTGGGAGCAAAAGTTCAAAACAAAGTAAGTCGGGTTATTGAAAATAAGTCCTAGAGCTCTCTTCTAATCCATCAAAACAACACAAGACGCTTACCCGGAAAGTTTGCCTAAAGCTTCTTTAGGATTCTGGATTCTTTCAATCATTTGCAAAAAAAGTTTCTTGGACTAGAATTTGTTCCAAGCTATGATCCAATTGCTCAATCTATTAGTTGGCCAAGTATTATGATCATGTAAAATGGCCCAGCTTTCACAAACAGAACTTTCCAAATATTGTAATTACAGTACTTCGGAAAATACTTCAAAAACTCAATTGTTTAACACAGCCTTCGTTCATCCTCAGAGATTGCAATTTTAGTGAGAATAATCAAAACCTAAACTGAAAGAAGAATTAGACCGGAGTCCTGTAATTTCAAGGAATTACATCCAGGTACTTGAAGTTCTATAAAGTTACGTTAGCCTCGAGCAGACAAAGGAATATTCAAAGGACAATGTACACCACATAAATACATCAGATACATTCTTTAACATGACCGGCAACACGTAAATAATCATTTGGCTCATTAAATACAAGTAAGTTAAACCTGTACTGTACTCCTTATGGACATTCTCCATTTGGTCCTACCGTGCCACTCGCTCGACACCGATGAAGTATAGCTCTTTCATACGCCTTCCGTACAGCCTTTTTATCATTATGTGATCTTGCTTCCAGATGCTCCTTGTCCATAGAAGGGTCTTGACCAAGTGGTTCTAGTTGACTTTTTGCGGTCCACTCCCTACACAGTCAAAATTACAGGTTCACGGATTAATAGCTGGTCGCAATTATAGAAATGCATTTTTGAGAGGATAAAATGAAAATGAGGGCTTCGAAATTTCGAAATGTATTTATCGAACTCACCAAGTTCGTTTATTGTCGAATCGCAATACGAGAAATACTTCTTCTTTTAACTTTGGCTTCCTAACCAGAACTTCATTGGGTGGCCCGGGAATGCTCACGTTGTGTTCAGTAAGTCCGTAAGGTGCTTCAGGGTTAACAATCAAAGCTGGATACCATGACTCATCTTTACATTTTGACCAAACTAAGTCCATGAGTTTCGGGCGGAAATCATTTCGATTGAAATAATTTGAGGAAATCAGACCTTCTTCTTCCTCTACTTCATCGTCCAAGGAAGCGCCGATAGGCCCTGGGAAAGGGTTCCGCGGCGGTGTTATTGCGCGCGGCTGTTTGACTCGTTTTTTGCGAATCTTGCCATTGCCAATTTCTTTGGGTGGTCGAAGAGGGGGTTGGACACGGACGAGAGAACGGGTTGGACTATTAAGCTTTTTCTTAACCTTGATAGGTTTTTCTGAAGGGTTTGAACTACTGGAGTCTGTATCTGAAGAGGACGTGCCAGAACCAGAGCCTGAGTCAGCCTCTGAGCCTGATGCTTGATCCAACTCATCTGCCGAAGGAGGTTCAGACTGACTGAATGAGGTTGCTCGTGACTCGGGGCGAGAGTCAACACCATTCTCCTCTTCATCATCCTGGAAATCACTATTCGAATCAAGACCATCACCACCAGATCGATAGACTGAGAAACTATCTGATTTCGGTTTCGTGGGCTCTGCTGATTTACGATTGTTGAAACTACGTGAATCGTTGCCTTCTGTCTTTTGAGCTCGCTTTTTTGGTGTTGGCGATTTCGGCGATTTGTGTGAGTTGGTATTGGTACTGCAATTTGAAGTCAACTGCCGAGATGGAGGGGAGTTGTGAAAATTATTGACTCGATGATTGGGGCTAGGACTTTTGTTTAAACTACTATTCCATTGGATAAAACTGTTGTTAGCGGAAGGAGTATTCGTAGTACTATTGGAATCACGGAAAATTAGTGGCGGGTGAGGGTAAAACGGCTGCGGTGTTGGTGAAGCTTCAATATTAACCAAAGATTTGCCACTTTTCTTTGGTTTCATTAAATTTTTCCGTGCTCCATGTTCCTTATTGCTAGTCTTGGCAGTACCTTTGCTATTGCTGGCGGGGGATTTCTTATTCGAGAATAGGACAGCAGTTCGTCGGTTAATACCAGGTGGAGTTTGAGTAACTGGAGACAATACTTTTGAATTCATACTAGTACTTGGCTTTGGAGTTCTCTCCGGACTGCCCAATGGTGATAGGTGTGACATCTTCGGTCGTCGTTTGCCTGGGGTGGGACTCTCTTCATTTTTGGTGTTCTTCTCCGTTGAAGTTTGAACGATGCTGAGTCGTCTGGACTTTCGGGGAGACGTTGCTGGAGGTTTAGATTGAACAAAACTGGTGATTTTAGATTGCTTCAATTTCTTTGGGTGGGTTGGAAGTGAGACCGATTTTTTCGGGGATGGCGAAGGGGAGAGGTTGTATTGAGTTTTCTTTAGCGGCCGGAGAGAGCGACCCTCGGGCTGATTAGATGATTTTGGCTTCTCCGGAGGTGGAAGTATGGAAAGTCGGCCTCGACGCTTTGGCTCGGACTTCCGCTGAGATGTTGAAGTTAATGGTGGACGCTTTATCATATTTCCAGAACTGTAGTCATCACTATCAGAGTCACTACTTGCATTAGTGTTGGCTTTTCTCTGCTTTCTAGCATCAACGGACGCCTTGTACTGTTTGAAGGAAGACTGGTCGGTATTCTTTGCGAACCTGTGGCGCCGGACTCGAATGATTTCCATTCTGCAATATCAAAATGCTACTCAGAACGTGCTTCTCCTCAACAACTCTTGACTGTTGCGGCAATGATTCTTATTACGCTATTTATGCCATTGCGTTGTATAGTAGTCAAGTTTGCACTGTGTGTCTTACCTGATTTTATTGAACTTCCTCTTCCGTGATTGTGCATGACTTATACCCACGGATTTATCCAAAATATTTTGAAGCTGTTTAATGTGTTCTTCAAAGGGTAGGTCAAAACGAGCTTCGTCTTCAAGAACTGAATCCACTGCAATACCAACAAAACAATTGAAATCTTCATTAGCTCACAACCGAGTGCTAATCCTATCCATTACTACTGCAAAAATCAAACTGTCTTATATGGGAATGTGAACCCAATTTGAATTTGCGAATGGAACACGTTAGAGAAAATTCGAATGTAATCCTGACCAAAAGTAGGCTTGACGAGTGCGATGTTGCAGGGGATTCTCAAAATAAATTAATCGCAATTACCGTCATGGTTGATTTGTTCATCAGTCAGAGGCTGTATGACGAAGGGTCGCTGAGGCAAGTGCATGCCACTCACGGGATCGTAGCCGATTGATTCAATTTCTCGACGTCCTTGTCGAATGATCATTCCCCCGATTTCCCGTACTCTTATTGCACTAAAAAAAATTACATCAATAGATTTGAATGTGAATTGAAATATAAAATGGAGATCGAAATGCTGGCGAATGACGGACAGCGATGACTACATTTAATTGCCTATGTTTTGCTTTGAACTTAGCCAAACTTAAACGTTTGGCCGATGGTTGGAAATGTAAGCACTGCACAGATGGGAGCAGCACTAATGATGCTTAATGCACTACCAACCACTGCTGAATGGCGGAGACAGGAGAGAAAAGACTTTACGCTTTCCTGCCTGGACAAGTTCTCACCCGTCGTCGCTTTTGAATATTTCGTGTTCTTTAGTTAATAGGTATTAACAAAGCCGCCATACCTGCGGTAGAAAATCGTATCCTTGTCATTGTACTTGATGCAATTGTCTATCATGAGGTTAAAATCTGCTTCTAGGTCATCAACCGTATCGTAGCCGTACGAGTTTGCCTTTGTTTTCATTGTACTGAGATCCATCGGTTGCGAGATAACGGACAGGTAGTCGGTCACATCATCTGTGTCGACCGGCTCAACGAAAACCTGATGTACGTCTCGGCTTATGATTTCATCAATTATCCACGAAAGAACAACGTTGAATGGTCTGAGTTTTAGATCACACATTCTTTGTTTTCTAAAAAGTATTTACAAACAAAAGATTCATTATCAATTTCAACGTTCCTTACTGTTACAGTTGCCAAATAATTTGGATTATTCGTAAAAATAACAAGAACTTACGTGAGAATATCCAATCGCTTCACTTTTTCTCGCTTACGCACCAGTTCACAAAGTAATCTTGCCCTTTCCAAATCCTGTCGTAGTCTCAACGAATACTTGTAGAAATTTACCGAATCTTCCATCTTTGAACAACGTAATTTAGTTTAAATATCATTACAGAAGTATTAAAATACAGTTGGCATTGTCTTAAGATTACCTCGCTCGGATCCAGAGGACGTCGAATCTCGTTAGGGTTTGGATGGTGATGGGAAGATGATGTCTGAAGTCTGCGAAGAAGTGGTACGCCATTCCTGGATTGCCTGTTCATTTATGAGTTCAAAATTTGATTCATCATTTAAAATTTTCATATGAACTATATATGACATGAAGTAGATAATGCGGAACCCCATGCGTTTCATGCTCATTCAATTAGAAACTGATCTAGACGACTAAAGTTTATGGTACAAACGTGCAGTCGATTAAAAATTCTAGAATCCGTTTGATTAGGGGAAGCATACACAATTCAATTCATTTCTGGTGTGGTAAGTTGACCATTTTAGCTCACCTCTTCAGCAGCCAATAAGCCATAAGACGCTGGAGAAATGCTCGTTTCCTCGCGAACGAAACTTGAGTTACCAGTGCTGCCATTCGCTCTGGCGGAATCGTTGGGACTGAAACAATCGGAATTGCATCCCTTTTTTCAGCCAACAGCTTCCTCGTTTGTTTCATTTTTTGTCTCGGTGATGACAAAGCGTCATCCTTGTCCTTACGCTTCTGGATCAAATTAACATAGTCACAATACACCGATGTCTACGGTATACAAAGGATGCATACAGGGATAGGAGAACAAAACATGAAAAAGAAAATGAAAAAGAATAAGGGTTAGTGTTTTGGTAGTCAGAGGTGCAGAATGTTCCCATAACTTTGAAAAGAAGTTCTCCAATTTGTCCAAACCGAAAAGGTTTACTTTAAAATTTTTGATAAACAAGCAAGATAGCATATTTGGAACTTTCCCTCACTATTTTTTGATGGTATCCTAAAATCAAATTACGAACAGTATGTTGAACATTCTACGTCTCTCAATTATTACTCGTATTAGTCCCATCAAATATAATTAAAATAATAGGTTACAGGAGCCAAGGTAAAGTTAAGAACTGAATTTAGAACAACTAAAAGTCCCAACAGGTTATTCAAAAGCAGTAAATTGAAATTACTCTCTCAGACTCTGGTGGGGCATGATTGTCACACCATGCAGTCTTCTTTACGGTCACTGATGAAGCTTCCCGTACAGTATCCATCACCATAC
The DNA here is from genome assembly GCA_034699705.1 of Hymenaphorura dentifera. Lineage (NCBI taxonomy): Eukaryota > Metazoa > Arthropoda > Collembola > Poduromorpha > Onychiuridae > Hymenaphorura > Hymenaphorura dentifera. The sequence continues at coordinate 7,413 of JAQGCM010001494.1, read as the reverse complement.
ATAGATTCGCCTGTTGAGCACATGTCACATGGAATGCTGCACAAAATAATTTTACGTCAGTTTTTAAGTTTCGTTTAAATTTCGCCGACCTCACAACACAATACACTTGAGCTAAATGAGGCTCACCTGTATAGCAGTTAGACTTATGACATTGAATGCAAGCACCGATTCCTTTCTGTTTGCAAATATAGCATGTGAGCCTCCACCGTGCGGCGGGAATGTTGTCCAAACTGTCGATTGGCTCAAGGAAAACCTGAAAATCATAAGCAGTTCAAATTAAGATTTTGAAAGTGTAATCCAACAATCTCGCTGCACTCTCTCGCTCTTCTTTCGAATTATTAAAATAATTCAAGTCTCTCTTGTCTCCAATTCAAGAATTACTTTCTACTTAACGCTCACAAAGCCGTCTGAAGCATTACGCCAAATGCATATACACCATAAAATTAAATAAGTTATGGCAGCTTCGCAATTACTTTCAGCGTGAGAAGTTATCTAAAACCATAAATATGCCACATCCAATGGGCAACTGAAATGCCTATAAAATGTGTAAAGCTTTGGGCAAAGTGATGCTTCAGCTAATAATGCAATTTATTGTAATTGCATATTGCATGTGTGCTGTGCTGTGTACTGCGCTATTTGTAGTAAAGATATTTGATACTTACCGAATTGGCGAAAAAAACTTCTGGAATCCAAATAGCACAAACGACGTGAGCCCATCTTGAATCATCTGTTTGTTTAAAAGCACCACCCTTGTTGGGACAAAGAACACAGTCCACAGCCCTTGATGGGCTTTGGAGACACCGACGACAAAGCCATTGGCCTTCAGGGATATACGGAACACCTGTAGTTACGTACAGTAATTTAAATTTTTGTAAATGCTCCCAAATTTTTCTGGTTCCAATTCCAATTGTAAGACTTTTTTTAGATAAGGAAATTTACCATAGCACTCCTGATGTACTGCCAAATTGCACATATCGCAAAACAGAATTGCGTTGCTGTTCTGACACTCGCCATCCATGCAAATACAGCATACAGCGTCGTCATCAATCGGCGGACTGTGGTCAACTCCAGTGCTTTGCATCTGGAGTGAATCATAAAAATTAAAACTCGAGTCAAGCTTTTATTGGCTAACGAATAAAAAAATATTTAGACTGGTTGCAAACCTGGAAATAGGATTCTTTCTCCAACCGATCCAACAAGAATTCCATATTTTCAGGGTCAACATCCGACAAATTCTCTGCTCTCCGAGTTTCATTCATAATGTCAAGCCAAGCACAGTCTTCTTCGTCGAGATCGTATTCCACATCATTCTCCACATCCTCACCACTCCTCTCGATGTATCGAATATAGGAATTTGGCATACTCGGTGCATCGTCAAGGGCATAGTCATCCAAAATGCGGAACTGTGCTTCTGGCAGCTTTGGTAGAAGGGGTGATATGAACTGTTTGTGTCCAAAATTTGCATCGGACACTGGTGGTGTCAGTAGCTCCCAGCTTGGCACTTCAATCAAACTATGATTTTGCGTCTTGTCGAATAATTTCTTACAACTTGTTCTTGAGTTCACGGAGTTGCCCTTTACAGAACTGCCTTTTCCTCGAAGTCCTTTCTTGGCACTCTTGCTGGTGGATGGACACAGGGATGAGGATGTGCCAGGTGTTTGCAACATCCAATCACTGCTTTGGTTAAATAAGTCGTCCAAACTTGAGTCCTACAAACATGGAATTGTAAATTAGCATTTGGTCAGTCTTAGAACACAATTTAAACCAACACAGTATTAGTTCAGTAGGCTGTAATTTTGTAAAAACCACCTTCGAAATTCTATATCTAAAATATCAATAGGAAATAACTCCTCTCATAAACAATAGCAAATCCAAAATCCGCGTACTTCCTTAACATCCTTGGGCAATAACAAAAACGGAAGGAAACACGACGAAATGAAGCCACTACTGTACTACTACTGTACTACTAACAGAACTCACACCAGGACCATCTTAGTACAGGATTGCAACAGGGCGCTAATGCACATGAATAAAATAATTTTATTACTGAACTAATACTCACCCTCTCAATAAGTGGAATATTATCGAAAATTCCAATTCGTTCAGAAGCTCCATCAAGCTCAAATTCGACGACCCGGGGAGGTATTGGAATTGGAGTAAGTGTTGTCTCTTTCTGGGCATTCTTCAAAAGCCTCAGTTTGAAACTTGACCTAGACTTAGGAGATCCCTTGAACCATTTGAGTCCTTTGGATTCATTCTTTTTATTACTCTTCTTGGGGCTGGGTGCTTCTGCAAATGTTATTTTTTACAATTAATAAATAGCAAAGAAGCATTCATCGCAACATATTTTATCAAGCTTTGCGAAGTTCAAAATTCGCAATGATATAAATAGCAGATATGATCGTCCTGCCGTTCTACCCATATAATTAATTGCTAGTAATAACAGTACAACAATGCAAATTTGAAGTTGAATTATTATTTCCTATTTGTAATTTAAATTTGACAACTCACCACTTTTGGATGCAGAGGAAGTTGGTGTTTTCTCCATCCTTATCCTGATGGGTTTGGACACCTTCTTTCTTTCCGAGGTCCCAGACCTCACTACTCTCTTCTCTTCCACTTCCAGGATTACTAATTTCTTCAATCAACTTTAAATAAAGTTAAGGTTTGTAGAGTTGTAGAACAACTGTGACTGTCGTCGCACACAACGGATCTGGCTGTGGGAGTCTTCAAGACCACACCTGAGTTCAATTATTGTTGTGGGGTTCGAGAGGGACCACGTGCTGCCGTTCACTCACCATTCTCATTCTCTAAAAGTCAAAAATAGAAGAAACTAATAATTTAAACATGAATACATTGAAGCATTGCATATTGTCGTAAACACAACATTACGTGAAAAATTAGAATTAACCGTACACGAGTGATAAATAATTTCCTGGAAAGTAGGGCACGTTAACGAATTGAAAAACTATTATTTTATTTTCGACGTCGCAGCGAACACAAAACTTCAAAACTCATTTTTACAATTATCATTTATCAAGCATAAATAGTTCTATCCTGGGTTTTGGTTTTGAATGCAAGTTTTTGCAATCAGTTGAGTTTTGACTGACTTTTTACATTTGCAATAACCGAGAATTTATTTAAAAAAGCTCCCAAAATTAATTTAGTTTAATATTCTGAATTATGTTGGTACAACTTAATTGACAAAGATCAATTAGTTTGCACCGCGAATAACTTATCAACGATATGTCAAAGGGCATAAATGCAATAAAATATTTCCTAATCATCCGTCCGATATTTGTAACTCAAATACATTTTGGAAATTGTCTGTAAGGGAGGTTTCAAATTTCAATTCCATCAATCGTCACCTTCGAACTTCCTTCACTGACAATTATATGGGTTCAGGCAGGCAAATATTGAAATATTTATAATTATTATGTTGTTAGAAATTGACTATAGTAATATTTGACAACTTACCATTACTTAACCTAAGTTTTATTCAATAAGTGTTGTGGTGTATCTCATCCAGTTAGTGTTTAAAATTGTACTCATTCCCAAATTGGGCCAAAATCCACACCGGTCGCGGTCGGTACACAAGCAGACACGCAATGGATTAAATTACATCCAAATTAAATCAATCGTTTTAAAACACTCTGTGTACCTAAGTCTATTCTCTTCACTCTTCATAGTCTTTCGTAACGACATTGTCATTTTACTTCAAACTTTTGCGACTCCACTAATAGCAAATGATGGTGATCTTGACCTTTGTCAATAATAGTCCACGATCAGATCTAAAGAATTGCTGTTGATCTGAGATTGGAGATGGGTCATGCTGGTCTTGCTGGTTAAGCTGGTTTGACCAATTTACATTGTAATATTACGTTGATCGGCAGTTTGGTAGGGCCAGCCAGGAGGGTGATTGACCTTTAATTGGTTGCATTTAATTGCAAACCATTTATTGCTGTGTTAAAATGTCAGTTATGCTGTTAGGGTAGTTGAGTTTTTTCCGTCGTTGTCGTGCTTATTTAGTTATACAATGTATGTATCATGCTGTGACTCAGACTCAGGGCAGTTCCGTTTTCCGTTCCAGCCAGCCAACACTTCCTCTTTTTTACTTTCCAGTGAGGCGGGCAATCCCGGAGAGAGTCAGGCTTTGAGGTGATTGGTGGGAATGGTAGTCGTGGCCGTGGTGGTGGTAGAAATCCGGGTAACAAAAATGATGTCGCCCGACGATGAGATTGGAATCGGACTGTCTTTCCTGCCTGTGCTGTGTCGGTGCGATGCGGTGCGGTTCCTTCCGCTCCGTTCTTCTCCTTGTGTCTTGCTCTTGGTCTTCCTCTTGTCAATTCATTTCAGACTCAGACTCAGATTCACACATTTTTATCTTTGTGTATTTCCATGTGATGTGATGTGTTTTTTTATGTATTAAGGAATCACGCAACACACACAACAGCTCAACAATTTTCCCTTGCTTTGCTTTGCTTGCTTGGTCTGCCAGAGTTTTTGTCTGATGGAGTCTGGCAGTAGTAAAATTTAATGAACGAGTTATTTTGGGGTCTTGCCTTGTGCCTTACACCTTTGCTGAAGTTGCTTGGCTCCTGGGAACCAACTCAACCAACGAGTTGAGTTGCCTACGCCGCTCACCCTCCACCGCTCTAAGGAGGGAAATGCTCATGTGCATTTCCAAAGGCTGCAAGCCACAGGTAAATCTCACGGAGATAGGATAGGATAGGACATAGGACTATGTTAGCGACCATCAGCACAAAATTCTTAGAATTCGGTGTATTCGGATGATGAGAATGAGAATGAGATAATAGGAAGACATCCAACAACGCTGTGTTGTGGCTAGGTTGCGTTGTGTCATTTTCTGTGTATTCGGAATCAGGAATGACAAGTATTTTAAGTTGAATTGTCACTTTGTCATGTCGGTGTCACTTGTGCTGATGTGCTGAATATTTGGAATTGGATTGGAATTGGAACAAGTAGAAGTATGATGTTGATGTGCTCTTCAAACAGATCAGTTTGAGCTGAGAAGATCATGGGAAGAATAGAAGAAAGCGTGAAAACAATTTATCTAGGGCAGGTCCTGGAACCTGGAGTTGGAGTGGTCCAGACCGTGTCCAGGTTCTAAAATAGAATGATGCAATTCAATGCAATGCAATTGTAATTAGTTTTCTATGGAACTCAAACGCTGAAAGTGTGAAAGAAATCAATACTCGCTTTCGCTATAACAAAATGCGAGAAGAGTTAGAGTTTTGTCTGTTGCAAAGTTGCAATTATTGCAAAATGCTGAAAACATCAAGCGTTTAGTGTCAAATTGGATAAGTACACTTGAATTTGTTTTTAACTTCCAGGAACTGACAGAAACCAATATAAAAAAGTATTTTGTTGGAATGCCGAATGGTTGGAGTGGATTGAATACAAAATTGCATGTTTAATTGTTTAATTTCTCAGCATGAGCTAAAAAAAAATAAGAAAGATGAAAAGTTGATGAAATAATGATTTGATGAAGTGCGGAAAACATGGATGATTTTGACTGATGATTTATTCAATTTGTCCACAGCAGCAATTGGAGAGAAAGAGTCAAACTATTAAAAAATTTAAGTGTTGTCGGGAAGCCTAATAAAGGAAGACCCTAATATTTTTTGTTGTCAAACTCTTTTCATTCATTCATTCATTTTTACGTGAGTGCGATTTGTGTGATGCGACGGAAGTCGTCTTCTCCAGGTGCAAGTAACCCGTGCGTTCAGAATGCGTTTTGTTTTGCAAAAATGAATACTCGCCAAATCTGAATTGTCCTTTTGCATAGGCCAGGTGAAACACGCCTGCTCATTACATGCTGTCAACGGCAAATAACTGAAATAGCAATAATTGTACAGTGCAAAAGTAATACGAATACGACTACATTGACAATGAAAACACTTTGGCTGGAGAGAGTCAACTTTCATCTGACTTTCTCCAAAAAAGAAATTCTGCGCACATTTGGGCAATTCGGATTTCGGAGTACAATATAACCATGCAAATTAAATGTTCTTCCGACTCATTACACTTTTTCGTTTATTCAATTTAGAAATTATGGAAATTCAAAGCGAACCTACTTCATTCTACATTGTACCATTTTTAGAAACTTGCAAAAACGACCAATATTCAACAAATTCGCTATTCAATCTCAATTTTTTAATAGCTTTTGCTAACGCATCTGCAATTATTCGAATCTGTGATTTTGAACATGTCCGTGTTTGTATTACTCCACTCCAGATTGTAGATACTCATTAAAAAATTAAAAAGCAAAGCAATCTTATTAAGCCATCCCAAACTGTATTATATTAGAATCAGTTGTTGCACTATCCACTATTCCATTTGGTTTTGCAAAATTACATTTCACTATTATGTAGAATGTCTGTGCATGTTTTGCACTAAATACAAATACTGAAAGAACATTTTAAAAATTAAAATTGTAAATTGCAAAGTGTTGCGTGCATGATGCATTAAAAATAATTAAAGTCGGATTAACTGAAATCACACAGCTTGTGCATAGAAGTGCGAAATACGCAAAAGTTTGTGCCTGTCAAATTGCTTGTCTTGATGGCGAAGTTATTATCAAAATTTGCCTTCCGATCCTGTCCGGAGTCCGGATGTTCCTTGAGAGTTTGTGTGGCCTGGATTCCGGGTTTATGCACATCAATTTGACAAGACTGCTTTGGTTAAATTTTGTGTTTTTATTAAAAACTGATCCTAATCAAATTTACCTTATAACAAATACGTAATTATAGATAGTGGAATTATTGCAAATTCATATAATTACTGCTGACATTTCCTTCCTGCAAGTGCAACATTTTGAAATGGCTAAAAACTCCTGCCCATGTTTAGCCAGCAAACGCGATTTGCTTTTGCATTGTACGAGTTCTAATTTTGTGGATTTGATGTTTGCAGAATTCTAAAGAAATCATGTTTGGAAATCATTAACTACCATATCCAGTGAGGGTAGAAGTAAGGCTGAGGTGGCAGGCGGTAACGTCCCATGGTAACGTCCTATGTGAGTGTCGCTCAATTCGGTACCGGGAATAGTAATAAAATAACCCAAACATTGTAAAAATAAAATATCTAGATTAGAGAGCAAATATTAGAGAAGAGGGACTACATTTTTAAACTGACGGTGATCAATATGATTTGTGCACAGTACAGTATGGAACAATTGCAAATGCAAAAATTCATTTTGCAATGTTACAATAAATTGCATGATGAATTGCAGTTGTAATTAATTGCAGAATTTCAAAAATTTGAACAAGGAATTCCGTTCTAAACTAATTTGCAAATTACAAGTAGATTGAGCATGGTTGAGCAATTTAGACCAGAGAAACAGTTAAAAACTATAAGTTCTTCTGGTAAATCCGTTGGCTGTCTTGCACGGTT
>JAQGCM010001493.1:0-15044 GCA_034699705.1 Hymenaphorura dentifera | reverse complement strand
TGGGCTCATAACTTACGATATTTTGATCCAAAACTAAGCCTACAGTTTCGGAATCCTTACTTAACTCATCGGCTTTACATAAATTCAATTGGTCGTTATTTAGTTTCCCTAACTGAGCAACTGTTGTATGTTCGGATTCGCTGGAAACTTCTTCGCTGATTCGTGCAGAAAGTGGTGTCGGGATGGCGATATAATTTCCTGCTGATAACGAAGAATAAGAAGTTGGGTGGTTAAATTGAGACGTCTCGATTGGTCGGTGCTCACGCTCCACAGTTTTTGAACGAAGCAGTGGCCTGACGACAGCAACTTTGGTTAATTTAGCGGTCGGTCGAGGAAGTATCGGCAGTCCTTGTGACGGTTTCGAAAGTTCAGTTGCGATTGTATCAGTGTCAATTGCTTCAGGGGAAGGAATATCCTGCGAGGAATCGTTGTCATCTGCGTCGTCAATATCTGCAGGATACTTTGTTTCATCGTGAGTCTTGTCCACGATTTCGTCTGCATTGTTGAAACCCTGTTCCGAAAGGTCCAATTCATTTGAGATATCAGCAAGTTTAGATTTTTGCACAACTGTGGAATTATTATTGGTCACCAAATTGTGAACCTTGGAGAGATTTTTAATACTTGTCCTTGAAAGCCGTGGCTCAACAATATCGCCATTTTCTAAAAAATCGTCAATTACATTTTCTGCCATTTGGCTTTCTTCAGCTGGCTCAATGACAACGTGACTTTCTGCTTTATTCAGTGGTTCCGAAACATTTGTTACCCCCTGGTAAACCAAAGCAGAGTCTTGCTCTGATTTGCTTCTTACAAAATGTTTGACTGATTCCCATCTTCTTTTAGCTTCAAAAATGACTTCATCTCTAGAAGAACCTAAAGTTGCATGAAGTTTTTCAAGTTCTTTTCGTCTCTCTTCTTCAATAGCCAACCGGCGACTCTGCCAAATCTTGGCATCATTCTTCATTTGTTCACTAACGCTGGTTCTGTCCAACGTTTCCAGGAATGGGAAAAAAGTGAGTATTTGACTGGTATAGTCTAACAATGAGCACAACGGATTTGACTCGAGAAGGAGTTCTTGCAGGAACAATAGTTTTCTGAGCGGGTGAAGAGCTGACATGCTAAAAAAATGTATTCAAATTATTGTAATTGCTGTATTTGGTCCACATTGTTCATTTTCTGTTACTGTTTACCTGTGCAAGTCATTGTTGGCCAGAAACAATTTCTTAATGTGCGGAGCTTTTTGTAAACCCTCCAAATTCTTAATTCGATTTCGCTTAAGGTTCAGCTCCGTGAGTGACGATAGCCCATAAGGTCCCAAATTTCTAATTGTGCGAATTAAATTTCCAGCCAAATTTAAAACCCTAAGGGAACTGAGAGCAGCTAGATTGTCGACATAGCGCAGCTGATTTCCGTGCAAATCTAATATTTCTAAGCGTTTGAGCCCATCCAGTCCTTCAATTCGACGAATCCTTAAGAAAACATGAAAGAATCGCAAAAATTTGAAAAATCCAGACTGAAAATAATTTATAAGCTTTACCGGTTTTTCCCAAGAAGCAACACTTTTAGCGAAGTGAAACCGTGTAAACCGGTGATTCTCTCAACTCGATTGTCATACAAGTCAAGCACCAATAAATGAGTTAAAGCTGGAAGATTATCTAATCTACTGATAGAGTTGTGTTGCAAGGAAAGAACTCGCAGATTGCATTCCTCACTCCCAATAATTGGAAATTGTTTCAATCCTAATTTTTCCACCCGAATACAATCTGGACTTGCTTCTCTTTCTTTTTCAGTTCGACTCACTCGCATTCTTTCAGGATTGTGATTTTTTTCTTTGGCTTTATCCAACTCGTTGAACCTCGCCCCTATAAGTGGACTTAAGGGACTAATCAATCCGTCAATTGCACCGGCATTTGCCTCGGTTTCACCAGAAATCGTTGGCCCATCAGCAACAATCGATTTTTCAGTCGATTTTAATACTTTTGTTTTTGTCTGGTTTGAGGATTTAACTTTGGCATTCTTTTTAGAGTTTGATTTTGGTTTGTGCGGAAGGATTGGAATCGTTATTGTCGTTTTGAGGACATTTTTATTGTCACCTAGTGTAGTCGTCGACGTAGACGTCGGTGTTGGATTTACTGCCGGAGGTGGAAGTGGTTGCAATAATTTGGATTTGGCAAGGGTCATTGCTTGGCCCGTGTAATTTAATTTTCTTGCAGGTCCAGGAGTGCTGGGACCAATTCCGGCATTTTTTAAGAGTTTAAGTTTCGGATTTTGAGTTGGAATTGGCGGATATGGAAAAAGAGTTGACATTGACAAGGAACTCCCGAGAGGGATTGTGGATGACAAAGTGGTTGCAGTTCCAGCCCGAGATTTCCCCTTTGGCATTGGAATTGGAAGAGTTGAGTATCCTTTCTGCAACAATTAGAAATTCGAAACCATTTCTTTTGGCTATTCTCTCAGAAAAAATGCTGATTCTAGACTCTAGACAAACTGACCTGGACGAAAGAATACTTTTGTGCTTGAGTAAAAACGTCTTGATTCATTGTTGATGTGAGAGTTGATGAAAATAATTCTTGGCCGTCGCTTGCCACTAGGGATGGAAATGCAAATTTAGCTGTTTTGGCCCGAGCTTTTATACCACTTCCATACATTTTATGGCATTGATTCTAGTAACTTTCTAACCTGGAGTTATTATTAAAAAAATTATCACAGGAACGAGCAGAATTCTCATGTAATTTGGAAGAACTTTGAAAGAAATGATAAACTATAACTTGTAATTTGTTTATCAAAATTATCGAATTTGCACAACAAAGTTTGCTTATGTGCACTTCTCATTGGTCAATCAGCCTACAAACTTCGACTGAACTGTCGTGTTTTGCACAGCACAGAACTACAGGCTGAGCAAATTTACGACTACTGCAATACACTTTATTGCTATAAAGGAAAATTGAAAATTGAGCACGATATTATTTGGCAGAGTGAGGAAATGGGAAAATGAAATCTCAATTTATTTGTTGGTTCAATGCACGCTTCATCGACTATAAAATTCATCATCATTCTCACTCTGTCTCATTTCCTTACACAGCTTTTCTCCTTGTACTTCCAGGTACATCGATTAAACAAATTCGCGACCCGAAATCACGATGAAAGGACAAAAGTTGGCACTTGGCATTAAGGTCAAACCTTTTTTTAGGGCCTAGAAAATTCTGCAGGAAATTAAGACAGCATTCCAATATATTTGTCCATCCTTGTCGTAAAATGAGTTGCGAATTCGACTGAAACATTTTTTCGCCAGGTTTTGATATGCGGTCTGGAGTATTCTTTTGTTTTCTCTGTGCGCATCGTGCCGTTAAATTTGATTTGTCTAGCAAAATTTTCATAGCCATTTTCACCTTGTCTTGTCATTATGGTGCGAATTGATAACACCTTGTAGGTACAATGGCAAATTGATCTTCTTTGATGTTGTGAACATTCTGTGCCAAACCATTCTGAACACTTGCCAAAGTGTGCCTAAAGTCAACATTGAGAATATTAAGTCGATAAAACCTGACACATTTCCATTATATTGTAAAAAGCCAAAAGAAATGAATTTCGACAAGGCTCCGCATGGGTTCGGGTTTGGGTTGCACCAGGAACCGGACCCGAGATTTTGGGTTTGTCGTAACAGTCGCCAGCCTGCTTTGCGAGTACTTGACAAAATATTTATTTGCAAGGCCAATTCAGATAGAGCTCTCGGGTTCCACCAATAACCCGGACCGAGATTTCGAGCTCGGGTTCCTTGATTTTGAACCAGACTTCGATCGGTTCGGGTTCTTGAATATGGAGCCTGAGGTGTTCGGGTTTCCAAAAATTGATTCGAGTTCAGAAACCGGGCACGTTCGTCGCACTATTTTCGACTGCATTGGGATGATCGCTTAGTCGTTCACACTTGAAATTCAAGGGCTGGTTTTAGTCAAGTTCGATTCTGTTTGCTGTTCGGATTTATGCAATATTTTGCTGAAAATAAAAAACGCGCTTTGAGATTTTAGTGCATTTTTGCAACGTTATTTGCAGAACAGAAATTGTTAAGAGAAATGGGAAATTGCACTGGGAAAGGAATTCAGTTAAATCCAGGTGCTGTTTTGGATCGCGTCATTTCACAGGTCTGTACTCCAACTAGAACAATTCCGCATTTCAGATACTGTATTTCGCATTGTTGAAAGACTCTTAAGATTAATTTTTCGCCAATTTAATTGTTTCGCAAATCCTACAGGCATCAAATGACGACGATTGCCTTCTGTACAAATTGGCAAACTACAAAAAGGGTGGAGAGCTGATAGAGGCTTATGGAATCGGTGGTGCTATAGAAGTTGAGAAACTCATTACCGAGCAATTTGGAATTCTCATGTACAAGGGTGGGAAAGGGCAAACGATAAGTCGGACCGAGTACTTGCGTTGGAAATTTCGAAATCAAAAACAGGCAATTATGCAAACCCTAAATTGCAATTCATGTATGCAATTTCGATACTTTAACCCGTTTTTTGCAGGTTGTAATTCCAGTCGAATCGACGAGTTTAACAGATCCTTTAGGAAAATGGGTTGACCATGAAGCCTGCTGGCAAATGCAATATCGCGGTTCACTCGGAGAAACATTGCTTCATGTTCTCATCATTTGCGATACGAGACTTCACACGAAGTTAGCTAGAATTCTTATAAAATGTTTTCCAAAACTTGCTACTGATGTTTTCGAAGGGGAAGAATATTTGGGTATCCTATCTTTTTGTATTTGCATAATAATGATTCTTAGCAAAAAAAAATTATTCTTGCGACTTTGCAATTACAGGCGCTTCTGCACTGCATCTCGCCATCGCATATAACAATAATGATCTTGTACATTTGCTGGTCGAAGCCGATGCCGCCATGGATGCTAAAGCTATTGGTTTGTAAAAAATTTCGGTCCAAATTTTGGTATTGTTGCCGTTGATTGAGTCTATTGTTACGTCCACTTGCAGGAAGTTTCTTTTTACCCCGTGATCAGCAAAGGGTTGTACCAACAAAGCAAACCGATTATGAAGGATTAGCGTATTTAGGAGAATATCCGCTAGCTTGGACGGCTTGCGTTGGAAATGAAAGTGTTTATAATTTACTGGTGGACAAGGGTGCTCATCCTGACTGGCAAGATTCTTTCGGCAATATGGTCCTCCACATGGTGGTCGTCACAGATCAATTAGTACGTCAATTGTGTAATCTCAAGAGAATTTAAAATATCCAGAAGTTTTTTAATCATGTTTTAATTTGCTCGAAATCAGGGAATGTACGGCTACGCTTTGAGACACCCCAAAACGGTTGCAAGCAATGGAATTGCAAATTTGCAAGGATTGACTCCTCTGACTTTGGCTTGTCGGTTGGGTCGAGCGAGCGTTTTTCGGTCAGATTTCAATTGATTTTAAGTCATTGCAAAACTTTTGCAAATGTTGTAACAATTTTTTTTGCTAAAATTCTGTAGAGAAATGTTAGAGTTGAGTTGCAGAGAATTTTGGCGTTACAGCAACATTACTTGTTCGGCGTATCCACTCAATGCGCTGGACACGATCAGTCCGGACGGAAAAACTAGTAACTATTTTATAAAAAGAAAGATTCTGATTAAAAATTGTGGTAAAAAACTTCGATGTTTTTTGAACAGATTGGAATTCGGCTCTGTTCATGATTCTTGCTGGAAGCAAAGAAGAACATTTGAATATGTTGGACGGTGGGATTATTCAACGTTTGTTGGAAGAAAAATGGAAGACATTTGCCCAGCGTCAATTTTTGAAACGAATCACAATCGCAGCAATTCATTTGTTGTCCATGAGCATTTCAATTTATTTAAGACCAGAAGAAAAGGATCGCGGGCACTCACTTTTAGACTATAGTGACCCGTCGGATTTAATTCGCCTGGGGTTTGAGTGTGGAACAATTGTTAGCTGCATTTCATACGTCGTTTTTCAACAAGGGAATGAGATTAAAAATCAAGGGCTGGTCAGTTTCATCAAACAGCTGGTCAGTTACTTCTATTGAGTCATTTTAAAATCGATCTAAAAGGAAAAACTACAAATAATTGCATTTTAGCCACAAGCTCCACCAAAAGCAGCTTTTCTATTGGCCAATTTTCTAATCCTGTCTTGCATCCCGTTTCGGATTATGGGAAATGTCAAAGTTGAGGAAGCACTTTTAGCTGTGGCGATGGTTGGCTCTTGGTTCTTTATGATGTTCTTTGCTGGGTAATTTTGGAAATTCAAATTCTTTCTGAAACGATTGAATCTTAAATTCAAATTTTTTACCCAGAGCAATTAAATTGACTGGCCCTTTTGTGACGATGGTCTACAGCATGATTACTGGTGATATGGTTACATTTGGTGTGATTTATTCAATTTTTCTCTTGGCATTCTCACAAGCTTTTTACTATTTGTACAAAAGTCATCCTGCAGCAAATGACAGTCCATTCGATGATTATCCCTCGGTAAGTCTGAAAGTCCATTCGATGTTTATTCCTCAACTTAAGAAAAACAACTTAAAAATATCATATTAATTCTTAATTTAATTTTCAGACTTGGATGTCACTTTATCAAATGACCCTTGGAAATTTTGATGTACAATAGTTAACAAAAGCATTAATTTTTTTTTGCAAATAATGCTAACTTTTGGTTTCTGTACTATCATTGTACAGTACCAGGATTTAAGATTTACTGGATACCCGGATATGGCAAAAGCTGTTTTCATAATGTTCATGATTCTCGTGCCGATTCTACTCCTCAACATGTTGATCGCAATGATGGGCAACACTTACTCTCAAGTTATTCAAAGAAGTGAAAAGGAATGGGTGAAGCAGGTGATGTAGCCAAGCTCGCTCGGAATTCTCTTCCGTCGCTGTTTTAACTTCTCTTTGAATTGTTTTAGTGGGCAAAAATTGTTGTTTCGCTGGAGAGAGCTATTACGCAGGAATTAGCGAAACAATACATTCAAGAATACAGCATTAAACTTGGCGGATCAGACCCTACTGTTGAACTCAGGGGAGTCATGGTCATTAAAACTAAGGCTAAGACAAGGGCAAACCAGAGGAAAGGCGCTGTTTGTAATTGGAAGGTTGGTGGAATTCCGCAGTGTTTTGATTTTGCTATTGATTTATGGATTTCGAAATGTTTTTTTTCATCCGAAAAAAAGAGAGTCGGAAAAGTAACGATAACGGCCTTGAAAAGACGAGGAATGACTGGCGAAGAGATGCGGATATTGATGTGGGGTCACCGAACATCCGTTTGCACTCCTCAAACGACAACGTGAGTCTGCTTAATAAAAAATTTCACAAATATTTTCAAAAAATTCTCTCCGCAATTTTGGACAGCCCAAGACAACTTTCAATGGATACGGAAGCCCAACACCTAAGGACGAAAGCAGAATTTGAAGCACTGGGAGTTGGATTGGATGCAGCCCTTTCAAACTTTGCTGGACAAAATGGAAACATCAACAATTCTCCCAACAATCTATCTGGAACACAAAACCTGTTTGATTGTTTTGACGAATCTCTGGCTGGAAAATTAAATATACCTGGTGCGGAAGGATTAGCTTCTCCAGGAGCCACGTCTCCACTTGCAACAGGAATTCCTGGAGGAATTCTACTCAACCCGACGAATTTGGATGATCCGAATGCTGCTAAGTTTAAACAAATTCCTCTCGAAGCGAGTAGAAGAATTCCTGATATGGATATCGATCGGAAATCGCCAGAAAGTATCATGACTGTGGCTAAACAACAAGTGAAAGTCAAACGAAGAAATATCACGATCGGATTACGACCCAAAATCATCATATTCTCAGACAAAAAAGATTTAATTAGAGTCAGTCTTGATTCTGATGACAGTGAAACGGATTTCTCCGACCTACTTTCTCATGCATACAAGCCACATCGAATCAAATCTGCTCGGAGAAAGTCAATCGCTGGAGACTCGATTAATTTAAATTCGTCTCAGGAAAGCCTTCGAGGTGACTCTGATATCGAGGAAGAGAATTTGACACCGGAAGTTAAAGCCGATGGTGCTGGTGTCACAAACAGAGCATTTGAACCTGATCAAGACTTGGTACAGCCTAGCACCTCACAAAGTATGCAGCCCGGGCCATCAAAATCGTGCCTAACAACGGTTCCAGAACAGGCAACGGCTAAGAAGGAAAGACCAAAATCAGCTAAACCAAAAAATCGAAAGAAACCAGAGAAAGTCAGTCTGGATGAAGACAAGGAGTTGAACACAGAAATTAGTGAAGAGCCTGCCGGCGCAGCAAAGGACATTGCTGGAGAAAAAGATGAAGGGACAGGAATTCCTGGAAAGCATAAAAGGTCTGCTGGCCGCCCATCAAGATCCGCAAAAGGGTCAAGTAAATCCGGACGAAGTAGAACAAAATCCGGTAGCGTGCAAGATGCTTTTGGTTCGCAAGAGGAAAAAGGCCCTAGGCCACGCACAGCTTTTGACCGCACCAGTACTAAAGATATTTCCAATATGAGCAAGCTAGTGGCATGGGATCGCCCAGAAGACAATATTTAAGCAAGTGTTTAGAAATTTATAGGGTTTAGAGTTTAGAGACCCGGACTTTTTTAATCCAACGAGCTGATGAAAGGGCATGGATTACAAGCCCACGAATAGCACAAATAGATGTAAATTTTGAGTAAATTGTTAACAAGTTAGCTGGTCAAATTAATGCGAAACTACAATAAAGCAAAATGAACTCCTAGCTGTCTCATAAATCGTTTGGACGACAATGTCAAAATAAATTTCAATCTTTTAATTATAATTCTGAATCGTAAATATTTAGGTATATTTATTCGATGGAATCAATTTAGCCAGACCCAGACCCAGCCTCAGACCCAGATCCAGCCTCGGATCCAGACCCAGATCCACTTTCTGCAACGGTTGAAATCCCTTCGATTGGCTTCTCTTTCCGGTAAGTTTCATACTCAAAAGCATCTGAGTACAATGGATAATTGCAAGAACAAAATCTGACAGGAATTTTAGCATCATCGCAAGTTCTCCCTTCAGGAATTTCGTCAAGTAAGCTTATCCCATATTTTCGGTTGTACCCATAAACAGTTTTCTTGGTCGGTGCATTAACCTCTTTCAATCCAACTTTGTGAAGATGAGCAAATGTTTTGAACAAGTCAACGTGTGATGTTACCCGGTTTGCATTTTTCTTCAAATTTTTTGCAAGCTTTGGATATTTCTTAATAAATCTGTCCGGCAACCTTATCGAAAGGAGTGGAAGATCTCTCTCAAGTAAGCCTTCTTGACTGTCAGAATAATTTGACCACCGAAATCCATGATCGCCCAAAAAAAAGATCACAGTGTTGTCGTAAATTTCTGGGGTTTTGCGAATATTTTCCATCAGTTTGAGTGTAGGGTCATCCAAGATTCGGACGGAGGCCAGATAATCATGTTGAGGCCAGGATACGAAATGTATACTGAAGGATGGCGCCACTTTCGGACTAATTACATTAAGAAACTTCCAAGCATTGTCGTAGACAAAATTATAGATAATTTTGTTTTCAACACAAACCAAAGGTGAATAGTAGAATGCCACGGTTCCAGTGATTCTTTGTGTGTGGGATATGAACATTTTCTTCTTACCGTACTTGGCGTGTAAGTTCTCAAGAGCCAGAAAATAAGGTCTCCCATAATAGTCAAACGGCTGTTTTTTAAATCCTAAGCGTCCATTGAAATTAAATGTATGCCAAAGTGGAGAATCTTCATTATCCATCGTTATGTAGTTAGCGTCACTAAAATTCCTCCAAATAAACGGCTTGTTCCCGTATTTTCCACGATAGTGAGGTTTCTTCATTTCCCAATCGCTCGTTACAGTCCCCAGGACCATGGGCACTTCATTTTCAATAGTCGGTTCTCCCATTGTGTGGTGAGCCTTAAAGTCTACAAAGTTCATTTCTTCAAATATGTATTTCATTGTTTTGGGCATCCCACGAATTGCATGAGTTCTAGATATTGAATCCAAAATGATAATCAACACACTGACTGGTTTCTCTTTGTCATCTCCAAATTTCTTCCAATATTTTAGTTTGGGTTCTATCATTGCTTTCACTCGAAGTTGAGAATGAAACTTTGTTAGGCGAGATGAATTTTTCGGGGGGCTGTTGGTCTGGTTGCAAGTCACAAAAACATATTCCTTGTCAGGTATATTCACAGATCGGCTCTCTGGAAATGGTATGCATTCTGAAAGGCTGAAATGTGGTAAATTTGTTAAAATTTACGCACTTCAATTAGTCAAAATCTAATGGCAGTAGCAGTAGTAGTGAGCGTTTACTTGTATTTGTCCGATTCTAATTCCAATGGTCGCAATATTTCTGTATAGCAGCAACTCATGTCGGCAGCAAATTCCGTTAAGGCGAGTTCCTGCAATAATTAATTAGATTTGGGCAACTAATACGAAAGTAAATTGGAAGATTTTTTAACTAAAACAAAGCCAAACCCCATCATCCGAAAGTGTAGAAATTTCTGGTTCCTTTTCACAGGTGATAGCATTGTATGTTATATTGTACTCTGGAACTAGAGCAGGACTATCCAGTGGAACTTGTGGTATTTTGCAATGGGGAAGGTCGAGAACATATTCTAGATCTGCCTCTGAAGATATAAAATTCTCCAATATGACATATTCGACATACATTATTAACAAAAGCATACACCTAAGTCTTACCTGGGTTTGATGTAGTGCCAGATTGAACAATTGCGAAAACAGCGAAGACAAATATGGCGTAATGGCGAGCCATTTTACTTTTGCGTCAATAGTAACAAATCGTGCCTAAAAATTGGAAGGCTAGAAGCTAGTGTGCAGCAGACATATGTGTTTGTGGTTTTGTAGCAAAAGAAAAAATTAGGATTTGTCAGGTTTGGAAAAGTTTCGACACATTTACTTTTAATGCGTTCGCTCTTGTGCATTGTCCAAAATCAAATACAACATAAAATTTTAATGCATTCGGCAACTACAAATCATGATAACAATTGAATTGAGCCAAAAACACATTTGACTCGCAAAACTTTAACTATGCAATTCAAGGTTTTATTTCTACTCTCACTTTTGAAATTTATTCACATTAAATATTGAAGAGTGCAAAGGGTAATTACAACTACAAAATCGTTCAGGGATTTGAGCCTCTTCGCAAGTCCTTTGAATCGATATGTTGTGAAATAAACTTATTCCGTACTCTCGATTGTATCCATATGATTCATCCTTGTCGCTCTTGGCATAATCTCCAGCATCCACCGTCTCCTTCACTCCGATTTTATGAATGTGTGCTAACGTTTTGAAAAAATCTAGGTGCGATGTAACTCTTTCCGCGTTTACCTTCAAATTTGCTGCAAATTCTGGATATTTTTGCTGGAATCTTTCCGGCAGTCGCATTTGAAACAAAACCAGATCTCGTTCTAGCAAACCCTCTGGGGTGCCAGAGTAATCTGCCCAGCGGAATCCATGATCTCCAAGGAAAGCGATAACTGTATTATCGTAAATCTCAGGCGTTTTTCTAATATTTTTCATAAGTTCTAGCATAGTATTGTCCAGCACCCGGATCCCAACCAAATGATCATGTTGAGGCCAGCCAAGGAAATGTATTGTAAAAGATGGCGTGACTTTTGGACTAATCACGTTCAGAAATTTCCAAGCTCGACCGAACAGGAATTTATAAATTGGTTGGCTTTCGATGCATAGCAAGGGCTTGTGGAGAAATGATCCGCGCAAGGGAAATCCAGAACTACTTCTTACTTCAGGCATAAAAACTGTCTTTTTGGATTGTTTCTCGTTGAGGTATTCTTGGGCCAAGTAATAAGGTCTCAGGTTAAAGTCAAATTGTTGTTTAGTAAACCCCAGTCGTCCATTAAAATTAAATGTATGCCAAAGTGGAAAATCTTCATTGTTCATGGTCACATAATTAGAGTGGCTAAAGTTTTTCCAAATGAAGGGTAAATCGTCAAACTTTCCAGCGTAGTGGGCTCTGCTGTTCATTTCCCAGTCACTGGTCACGGTTCCTAGCATCATGGGAACGTAATTTTCGATCGTAGGTTCTCCCAATACATGATAGCCTTTGTAGTCAATAAAATTCATTTGTTTGGTCATGTATTTCATAGTTTCGGGAATTCCTCGAAGTGCGTGAGTTCTGGATATGGAGTCCAGCATTAGGATCAGTATGCTTACAGGTTTCTCTTTGTTCGGCTCAAATTTCTCCCAATATTTCAATTTCGGGGTTAGACTAGATTTCAATCGAAGTTGTGCATGGAACTTTTTCAATAGTGAAGCTGAAGATTTTTGTTTATTCAAATCCTTTCCATGTTGATTCGAGAGACTTTGATTTGTGCAGGTCACGAAAACATAATCGGTTTCTGGGATGCTGACTGAATTTGTGCTAGGGAATGGCTTACAGTTGGACAATCTAGAATATTAGAATACAAGTAATATATGCATATTATAATTTGCAATTGAGCAGTTTAAGCAAAATGAATTTACTCATAGTTGTCAGAGTATAATTCTTCGGGCCTCAAAATTTCAGTGTAACAGCAGGTTTCGAATGTACTTGTGGCGTAATCAGTCAATGATAGTTCCTGAAAAATAGGCGGACATATGTAATTAGTTGACTTCGCAAAAGTGGAATAACCAACAATCTGAAAATTCAATTTAAACGTTCCTTACCCCGTCATCCGACAATGTCGAAATATCAGGTTCCTTCAAACAATTGACTTCTTTATACTCTACATTCCATTCTTCAGAAATTGCTGCATTATCGAGGGGAACGTCTGGAATTTTGCAATTCGGGAGATCGAGCAGGATTTTCGCTTCTGAATTTTTTTTTGCTTATGAAACGTAGCAAAATATTTCAAGTTTAGCGATTTGTTTATAAGTCGCATTACTAAATGATAAGTATCAAATGCAGAAATCGCACATATTTAGTGGTAAGTAATTATATTACCGTTGGCGTTTTGGTCTGCAGTAGCGGCTAAATTATACACAAGAAACAGGCAAGCAATGTTGCAGAACGTGAAACAAGAATTTATTAACATTTTGTACCCTTTCGTCAAAATCAGAAAAATTATCGCACAAACAAATAGGCATTTGAAACTTCTGAAGTGTCAAACTAATATTCAGTTCATAATTTCAGTTGTATTAAACGAAACCAAAAGTGAAAGTTATTGTTTTTCACATGTTCACGTAATACATACATCTTGAAGTCTTGGTGCAGCTATAGCCAGTTGGCGCTCAAAACATTTTGTACACTTACTATAATAATAAATATTTACGAAAATCCATTGTTCATTGTGTTAAACCAATTAGAGACGACAATGAACGTGAATATTCTTTATTCATTGACGTGAACTTACTAATATAGAGTATTGGTCAGATCGGTCAACTAACAAAATTAAAAAATAACATGTTTCATTGGCAGGTCATGAATTTAGTTTTGAATACAATAATTGTATATTTGAATTGGAATAATTAAGCAATTTGAGAAAATATTTTACAAAATCTATTTGCGTGTTGCCTTAAGTTAATTAGCACTGTTAGTTTAGCCAGACCCGCTCTCTGCAACGGTGGAAATCCCTTCGATTGGCTTCTCTTTCCTGTAAGTTTCATACTCAAACGCATCCGAGTATAATGGATAATTGCAAGAACAAAATCTGACAGGAATTTTAGCATCATCACAAGTTCTGCCCTCAGGAATTTCGTCAAATAAACTTATCCCATAATTTCGGTTATAGCCATAGCTTGTATTTGTACTAGTTGTGTCAGTTTTGCCTGAAAACTCCTTTACTTCGTCCAGTCCAATTTTGTGCAGATGTGTCAACGTTTTGAACAAATCTAAGTGAGAAGTTACCCTTTGGGAATTCTGCTTAAAGTTTTGAACAAGTTTGGGGTATTTCTTTATAAATCTTTCTGGCAATCTTATTGTAAGTAAAGGGAGGTCTCGCTCCAGTAAACCTTCTTGCGTGTCAGAATAATTGGACCACCGAAATCCATGATCGCCCATAAAGAATATGACAGTGTTGTCATAAATCTCAGGGGAGTTTCTAATATTTTGCATAAGTTTGAGTGTGGGATCATCTAAGAGTCGAACAGATGCCACATAATCATGCTGAGGCCATGATACGAAATGGACGCTGAAAGACGGTGCAATTTTTGGGCTAATCGCATTTAAAAATTTCCAGGCATTATCGTAAATAAAATCGTAAATGACCTTGTTTTCTGCACAAACTAATGGTGCATAGTAAAAGGCCACGGTTCCAGTGATTCTTTGTGTGTGTGAAATAAACATTCTCTTCTTGCTGTACTTTCCATTCAATTTTTCAAGGGCCAAATAATAGGGTCTTCCGTAATAGTCAACTGGCTGTGCCTTAAATCCTTGGCGTCCATTAAAATTAAAGGTGTGCCAAAGTGGTGCATCCTGATTGTCCATCGTTATGTAGTTAGCGTCACTAAAATTCCTCCAAATGAACGGTTTGTTGTCATATTTCCCAGCATAGTGAGGCTTTTTCATTTCCCAATCACTGGTCACAGTTCCTAGCATCAACGGCACGAAATTTTCGATTGTTGGCTCACCCATTGTGTGGTGCCCTTTAAAATCGACAAAGTTCATTTCTTCCATGATGTATTTCATTGTTTTAGGTATTCCTCGCAGTGCATGAGTTCGGGAAATTGAGTCCAATAGAACAAATAGCACACTCACTGGCTTTTCTTTATCATCCCCAAACTGATCCCAATATTTTAATTTGGGTTTAATCCTTGTTTTTACTCGGAGTTGGGAATGAAACTTGGTCAAAGGAGATGATTTTTTCGGAGAATTCGCATTTGATGTTTTCTTACAGGTCACGAAGAAGTACTCGATCTCTTGTATATTTACCGATTTGCTCTTCGGGAACGGAAAGCATTTTGACAGACTGCAAAAGTAGAAAATAATTTTTGAGTTAACACTCAAGCTGCCAAATTAATAATTTAGGTTAAGAGCTTTGTCGATAATTTGAAACTGAGGCCATGCCAATATTTCGGAATGAGAAATCATT
>JAQGCM010001492.1:0-15045 GCA_034699705.1 Hymenaphorura dentifera | reverse complement strand
TCCACTAATTACATATAAAATTTATTCTACGGGCTTAGAAAATAAGAACCCGTGCGTAGCACGGGTGAATTGCTAGTCATATTTATTTGTCTATTGTAGCTATGTAGTAGATGCATAGATTTTTTACATGCTGTTGCTAATTTTTGCGGTTTCAAGTTTGGAATGCGGTCGGAGAGTGAAGAATTTTTCATTTCCGGTTTATAAATTTCTGAATTACATTTATACGCAAGCAAGCTCAACTAGTTCCTACGTTTTTTTGTTCACCAAAAACAAAACAATTCTAAATACAAGTTAGATTCGATTTTCTTATTTTCTCCATCCAATACTACCTAAGAAGGAAGAAAGCCAAGAATTTCCTTCAAATTAAACTCTTGCAAAACTCATTATTCCATTTCATTGAGTTTTGGTTCTTGTTGAACGAAAAACTTTGAAGAATCAAATCAAAATACGAAATCTCATACGTACACTTCCTTCCCCCCACTAACTACACTGGAGAAGCAAACTGAGACTGAAGAACTGGAGACTTATATATTTTCTCCCAGCTTCCAGCTCTAGTTCCGTTCCAAGTTTCATCTTCTCGACTTGAACAATTTTTTGGCTTGTCAGCTAGAGCTAGACTCAAACAGCTAGGTGCAGTTCAAGTCCAGACAGATAGGGTGAGATGGAACGAGATTTCATCCCATGTTTGGAACCAACCATCTCTAGCACGCAGTCACTTATTATCTTGACTCCACAGAAGAGCTCTTGTTCTTCGAGCACCTCAAGAGACCTGGAAGAATTTTTCCGTTCTCTCTCAAGACACTCAAAAACTACCTTCTCATAGCATGCAATCCCACAATATTCCAGCCAAGATGAAGAAACGACGAAGAACAAGTGCAGCTATTAATGTAGGAGTCCAAAAACTCAAGCCAAGAAATAAGGAACCAGGCCAGGCCAAGGAAGCTGAGGAAGAAAAAAAATTATGTTCGTATTTCGCATTCTGAATCTTTACTACAGCCCTTTATTGTCTACACAATGCAATCCTACGTTATTCATAAGTGGATAAAAATCGATTCATTCATGACAAGCAAAGAGAGAGAGAGAGAAGTCCTCGAAACAGTTTACATTTAGATCTGCATTCATCTTTTGAAGATTGCCACATGCGTAGTCCTGAGTGTCTAAAAAATAAGAGGACCTTCCAGGATAGGAGATATTGGACGAGTTGACCAAAAACTTCACACGGTTCATTCTCCGGACCCCCGTAAAAGTAATTCCAAAGGAGTGGAAGAAAACGACACTCACAGTCTCTCAAGAATGACAGCTAGAAAATTCAACGACAGCAGACAGCTTAACGTATTATTGCTGTTACATTGGTGCCGGGCCGTCAATTCGCATTCCCGGCAATACAATTCAACTCGGAATGGCAACTTCACATTCCGCAATAAAATAACCAAATGTGAAGGCGACTTCAACTCCTGAGTTCCTCAACTTGGAACTTGGGACCAACTTGTCTGACTTTGAAGTGTGATTTCGGACAAGAGAGTGTGAAGATGAGGAAAGTGGGGAAAAAATACGCTCCCCTCATCTAAAAGGCAAATAAATCGAGACATCTATTAAAGTAAACGAGGTATAGAATAGTTCCTATCATGAATGACGTTATAACTCGGACTTTCATGTTCAAGCTCGTGTCAAATTCGAATAAAAATTGCAAAGATAAGCGCCGAAAGAATAGCTTAGTTAGGAAGCCAACGTACGAAAATAGCTGAATGGTACTGGAATTGGAACTAAATTAAATTGAACTTCAAGGTTGTAAAAAATCCTAAAAACCTGTTCTTGCTGTTTGAAGACTGATTTTTAAAAACTGACAAAAAGTCTCAGAATCTCAGAAAACTTCTTCCTTTGGTTCGGATCAAAGTCAAAGCTATTGATTTGCGAGAAAGCATCCACAAATCGCATAGTTGGCATTCCTTGAGGTTTCCGTGTCAAATGAACGTTTACCCAATTCAACATTGGATCATGAGAGATATTTGCTGACGAGCATCAACACTGATGGAGTGGAGATTCACGGAAGGGGAAAAAGTGTTGGCAGCAGACCAGCACAATGAACTGGAGAGGCCACCGAATAATGGAATCTGAACTTGTTCAGAATTCAACCAGACCGAAAATGCAAATTCGTCTGGCTTGCAACATGGAAAATTAGGATTTCAGAGGGTCTCAGAGTCTCAGTTGATTTGACCAACGTTACGATTGTATTAACTGGAGCTGGTGAATGTCATAAAGATACAAACCAACCAGACTTCCAGCGTTTCAAACTGGAAGTTAGGTCACTCACTATATTTCCAACTTTTCATCAGCCTTAATCATTGCAACTCAGAACTTGCCATAAGTGAACTGGCAGTACTATACGCTATGGTATAAAATAACTTTTTTAAGAAAATTTCAAAGACGTATAACAAAGAGCAAACTTCGCGTGCCATGAATATAATTGCTCCAGATTTATAATTGTTACACTTGAAACGTGTGTCTTGCTTTAGAAAAGCAATTTGTGTAATGACATTGACATGAAGAACAACCTGGTTCTTGCAGCTTTAATTGTCTTGAATTTCTTGCAATGAAAAGAAATTCCTACTGGATAGATTTTCTACCAATCTAAGCATTCCCTCTGGTAAAAAGCTTACAACATCTTCAACAGTATGAAAGGAAAACTGTTGCGAAACGTTGTGGAGGTGTGATTACTCCAAAGTGATGTGATAGTCACAAAATTACTTTCTTTGGCAGCCTGAATTCAAAGAAACGTCTTCGGCTTTCTATTCCTTTCCTCCTGCGCTAATTTCACTCTTGTAAAAGCAAAAACTCAAACTTTCCAACCTTCCGCCAGGCTCTAGGAAAGGGAAGGTGGGAGCGAAGAGCCGACCTAAAGATGTAAAGATAGATGGTAACTTTTTAATCCGGAATTCCGGAACTTACGTTACGTACACAAGAAACGTTGATTCCATCCTGCCTCACTTGATCACGTAATTGGGTCCTTGGAATTAAATTAGCATGAAGAGAATTGGAGTTGGAGGAATGGAGACGTGAGCCAGGGCCAGTGGTAGACGACTGATTGTGAGTTCGAGATGAGTTGGAATTCGAATTCGACCAAAGGGTTCGAGGTCCAGGGCCAGAATTCCTTAGACTGCACTCTGGCACAGACTCGTAGTCATGTCCGAATGGTAATGGAATGGACTCATACAACGGCTCTTCGTCGCACTCTTGGTAATTGTAATTAGCACTAATGTAGTTGTCCCGATCTTGGCCACCATTGCTGTTGCCACTAGTACCGCTACTTCCATTCGGTTGAGAGGAGAAAGAACTCTGGTGAACTTGTCTGGAATGTCGAATGGCTTGAAGAAGTGAAATTCTGTCATGAATGTCGCACACTCCGATGGCCTGGAGGTCTGACTCGCCAATTTCTCGGCAAATATCCAAGTCCTCATACCCATTTTCAACAAAGTGATCAAAGTGATGCGAAAGGTCCAGGCTATGGAGCCAATCGAACAATTCTCTTTGTTTGGACAGATTACTCATTCTGACAATCGACTTTAATTTTCTCGGCTCAGTTTGAAACGTCAGTCAGTCTCAGTCGCTGTCGCTGAAATAAGAAGCTGAGACTGAACTATTGTGGCACAGCTCAGCTCTGTACTATATGTATTGTGAGCTTAATCACCAAAATCAGCAACAATTGACGAATTTGACAGCAGCCGATGACTGATGATTTGTTTCCTAAACAATTGTCAAGTTGTCGATTTATCCTTGTTGTTGTATTTCTACGGCATTGTGTACATGACACACATAAGACATACCTTTCACTCAACACTTCCCTTCAACACCCGACATTAATTGCTAAACTGCCACTGCGGCTAAAACATCGAGACAAACATGGCCAATTATTCCGTCAATTCGAGTCAAGCAAAACTGGTTCGTATGACTCAACTTGTCATGTAAATTGCTCTTGTACTCGAGACTCGGCTAACCACAGACGCCAATTTCTTTTCGGAGTACATTTAAACCATGTTTATGTTTAGTTTGAATTCTTGTCAAAACTTTGTTATTAGGAACTGTGGGAAACTTTTGAAGTCTACCAACTTTATTTATTCTACACTATGCAGTCTGCTTAAACTTGATCATATTTCGTCTGCAAATTCCGTTCGAAAAAATGAGAATGTTGGTTTGTCAAGCATTCTTGTTTTTGGAGAGGGTTCTCCAAGAATCTAGAGTGAAATGACATTACCGGGTCCTGAAAGAGCTCTTGAGTTTATCTAATTTTGTCAAATAAAAGCTCGATCCTCTCTTGCATTCACATCCAGCTGCCGCCGCCAACAGTTCGTAGCAGAACAGAATTGACAAATGCAATCACACTCAACTGTCATAATTGTTGGTTTTACTTGAAGCTTATTTGCATTTTGTATGCATGTGTAGGGATAATTAAGCGACTGAGCTTTAATTTGGCAGGCAATTATTCCATGCTTGTACACATTATTACATGTAGGACCGCAACCTGGGGCGAGGTAGACGGGTTGTACGTAATTAATAGTTGAACTGCACTGCACAACTGCACTTGCACTCCACTACAACACTCTCAACGTAGGCTGACGACGGGGTAAGGCAAAGTCGTAAAAGAACATTTGGCGAAGATGAACCAGAAGAACAACTAAAGTTTGGTCCGAATCAGAAGATGATGAATTAAAGGTGGACTTGAAGAAGCATTTGCTTCAGCAGAACTGCTATTTAGGAAGAGGCTCTAAACCCGAAGCACGTGTTCCTCGCCTTGGCCTCGACCGAAGATGTGACTTCCTTGACAGCCTTCTGTGCACTGAGTGCGATGAACCATCTGCTTTCCTATTTTCTCGTCCAAAAACTTGGGTCCATTCAGTCAGTATATCCGCTTCCTCACCGAACCCCCAAATCTCAAGCCACGATTCCAGTCAACATCGGCTAACTTTATAAGATTTTTAGTTCCTGAGTTTCTGTTGTCTTCTCCAAGTTTTAGAACCACCGGCATTGTATTGTCATAAGGCTAACTTAGCTTTTTTTGTTCCTCATCAATCCTCTGGATCAAACTTTATTCCTTTGGACGGATGGCTGACGTACCATATGGTTTATGCAGAAGTTTCTCTGAAAATCATAACAGACAAAGCAAAATAAGTATGATGGTTTCATACCTCAGCTCAGGAGTAACTTCTTGGCAAGTACATGGGAAAAAGACCAGCTTGGAATACTCAGTATAGCAACCCCAAAACTAGATTTTGTCATCATGCATTAAAAGATGTGTCCCTATTCAAATGTCCAGTCCAACCCTACGGTTTTTCAATATTACAACAAAATGTAAATTTTAGCACAGCCAAAAATGCCAACTCGTCTAGAAAATTGATTGACATTATCTAAGATTGCAACGCGACTACTGGCTACGATTATGAAATTGGTTATGAAATTATTGAAGTGAATCCTCGAAAGAAAGTAGCCACCTACTTATACGTAAGCATTTTTGAACTACTCCACTCAAATATTAATTCTTGCTGATTAAATCAGCTAATAGTGAATTTCAATAAATTCAGAAAAAACGAGGAATAAGTGTGGGCAATTTCTAAAGGTTGTTGGCTTTTTTCTAAAAACACTAATATTATTCAGTAAGCCATCATTATATTTTGAACTAAATAAACCTGAACTCGGGAAACTTGGGATTTAACTACCAAATCTACTCTTTCTTCTGGGGTTTCGATTGTCTTTGTCTAGCCAGTGGGCCGGACCAGATTATTCGCCGCTCGCACATCACGTCTAGTTATTAAATGGGTGACAAGACGATTTACAGAAAATCGTAAAATATATTTTAAGCATTCGTGAGGTGGCGAAAGAGGAAATTATTTTAACGAGGACTGAAAGGAAGCGTACCGTACCTACTTTAATTTATTGTCGCCGCTGCAAATGATTTTGAAAAACATGGAAAGAACTCAAAGAACCTGATGCCTTGAAAGTGACGCCTGGTTAAGTTTCAGAAACGGCAAAACCTGGAAATACCGGGCGAAGCGCAGAGCTGACGATAATCTACTAAGGACACGTCCCCTCCTTCTTAGTTCATAGAACATTCCTTCCTGCCTTCATCTTGTCGGCATTGGATTTCTCAACAAATTTAGGAGAGAAATGCCGCTAAAAACATAGCACAGGAAGGTTATGTGAGGACCTCTAAAATCATCCGACCCTGCCAAACTACCCGGACCCGGCATTCGGATCGGTTAGTCCAAAGTAAGAAGTACAGGAAGAGGAAGGACATAGCAGAGGCGAGTAGGAATAGGAAACGAATGCCAAAGTGAACCCATTCCAAGTGATGGTGGAAAGAATGTGATGTAATATTAGACGGAGGGTAGGGTAGAGCAAATTAAATGAAAACAAATGAGTCTCACTTCTTCTTGAAGCTGAACTGTGAGAGATAAAGAAATAAATGGAAGACTACTGGTTTGGTGGATTTGCTCCAGCATAAGGTGCTGTGTTTTGCAGGAAGAATGAGAGTGAGAGTCTTCTTCTGGAACTGTGTAGAGCTCTAGAATGCTCAAAGTGCCCGGGTAAAACATCCGGGCACTTGAGTCTGGTGAGAGTACACAGGGATAGAGATTGAGTGAGTAATAGGCTCTGCATGCAAATTAGCGGAGAACAACTATACAAAGATGTGCAATTCAGCAAATTGGAGACTCGACTGGAGAGAATGAGAATGAATGCATTTTTCCCTCTTCCCCGCACGGATTAATAAAAGTCAGCCTTGGAAATATATTACGAAAAGAAAAAGAAAGTGCAAAAAGAGTTTTAAAAGCGGAAGACTTTCTCCATTTCTCTCCGTTGAGCATTGATTAATTATATTCATAGGTTTAGGTTAGTACAAAACTAAACCGGCACTTGTCTCATTCAGTTCAGTAGTTCAGTGCATCCAGCTCACCACTGCACTCCAATCATGATGCAAATAATAATGTGCAAATTCACTAACGGAAGCAAATGGGTGATATTCTAGAGCTCGTTCATGTTTTTCGCAAACGATTGCAATTTTTGTTTTTGCAAAGTTCCCACATTCCTTTCCATTTGGTACTTTAGCATGATTTATTTGATTTCGCAAAAGACTATAAAATGAAGTCGCAAAGTTTGGCTCTTGCTCTTGTGTTCTCAGTTGCGACCGGAAATTGTTTTTTTTTCGAGTGGAAGGCAGGTCAAAATCATTTGGCTAATTAATTCTTACCTAGTAATTATTATTTCAAATCCATCACTCGTTACCGAATGACTAACTAGATAACTTCAGGAGTACTTTTGCCCAGTATTCAGACGCGACAACTTCCTTAGGTGTTAATATTTACAGCAAACCAATACTACGAATGCCGTCTTGTTAAACAAAAAATTCCGGAAAGAAATTCACAATGTAGATTTACAGAACGGCTCAAGTCCCAGCCTCGGCAGACAGGTAAGTGTATCATTCTCAAAGTCCTTACCTGAAATGGAATCAATTTATCAAATATCCAATACGTCACAAAAACTGCCAGCAATAAACCGGACTCTGCTCTGAATTCTGGTCATAAATTTCAAGCGAGAGCACAGTAAACAGAAACAGTGCAAGTTTGACCGATTTTGATTTATAATGCGTACGCAAACAGCAATCTGCTTCAAATACTACTGTAACAGTCTTCAAGTCTGCAGTCCACGTGGAAATAATAAAACTTGGATGTCGGACGACCCGACTAAGATGAACTCACAAATTCACAACCACAAACAATAAACGCATATAACAAAAAAAAACACAACAATGAAATTCACGAGTAAGAGTACGAGTCTACGAGTATGAGAGGAGCACAGTGAACTGAAGTGAACTGTGAAAATAGAATTGTTGTTGTTGTCGTTTCGTCCTCTGGCTGTTCCGTTGCATTTTGCATTGCTTTGCTGGCTGGGTTGTTGTGAGTTGAAGAGACAAAAAAATAAAATAAAATAAAAACAGGGAAGTTGAAGGAAGTGGGCGACCAGAGTTGGTGTCTTCCCTGCCTCAGGCTCACCTTCACCTACCTGTACGCTACGCACTAAACGCACTATGCAAAATAAAATAATGTGTGCTTTCAATTCAAGTTAGTTGCTGTAGTTGTAGATGCACACATGCAGGATGCACTTGCATTGTTGAACTCCAAAAAGTAATGAACGAACGAAAGTGAAAACAAAAAACTAAGAAGAAAAGTACAAGGCAACCCATTGCACTCTGGAACTGGAAATTTGTTAATATGCATTGAAATTCTGACGACCGGGCAGTAACCCTTGCCTTGGGTCCAAGATCAGTTCCAGAATCACCATCAAACTTAGTAATGCTAAAGAAATGTTTATAATTTTGGTCCATCTTGATTTTTGATTAGCATGATTCTCAAGTATCGGTTTATGAAATCGTTTAGTCAAAGTCAAAGCACTGAATCTAGGGTCTCGGGTATTCTAAATGTATTCTGGGTACGACAGTTCGGTTCGGTACCGTACCTTAAACAAGCTAAACTTTAAGAGTTCCAATCCAAATTGAAAGTTTTCCAAATTTCTGGAAAGGTTAAAAACTCAGGTGAATTCATCTTACAGAAATGCCGGATGTTAGCATGAAAAATGATGGTAGATGGAAAGGAAATCAGGTAAAAATGATTGGAGAGACGAGTAGTGTGGAAAAGATGTGCCCGCCTCAGGCTGACCTATTATTTAGAGGAGATACAGAAAATTGAGATCGTCATAATTTCTCCGCACCGCGTAGTACGTATACGGAAGGAAGAGTTCATGTCATGCAAAGCATTCTGCTTTGTGTGTTGAATTCTTACTCTCAAGCCCGGCAGCCAATTTCATCTCATGGAGGTAACAAAAAAAGTATAGAGAAAAAAATCTGTAAATGAATCCTGTGAACAAATAAAAACAAACTCATCCGGTCCGTTCCGGTGGCTCAAAATGTTTTTTGACGGGATACACTTGCTACTGGTAGTCTGATATAATACTTATTTACAAAACCCGGTTACGTTTCCCCACCGTTACCGTTCATCGTGTACAATGACTTGAACTGGACACTTCGTAATTGATAAGTTTTGTCCTTTTGTTTACTTCAGTTAACATTTGATTCGTATTTTGAAATACCAAGGGACAGCAAAAGGCCATTCAGTGAAGGTATTTAAGACAGCTTGTATGCTTACTGGTTAATATAGTTTGGAATGATTGGTCCCACTTAACACAGGTGGAGTAAATGTATCTCTAAGCTCTAACTAATTCTCAGTATTAAAACTGTTAAGATTTCATTCATGGAATTTGTTATTCGGGATTTGGAACTACAATTTTTATAATTTTGAATTTCAATTTGGAATTGGATTGGGTCCTCATTTACAAATGAATTTGCAATTGATTTTTGTGGAATTATATTTGTTATTTATCTGTAAGTTTAATTCTATAGGTTTTAGTCCTGTTAGCTTGACCCCGAGGGGTCAAGACCACTTTGTGTTGTGGGCGGTGCTCGCAGGCACAATAAAACCAAAATTTTGATTTTTTTTTTGGGTCAGTTTGGGTTTTTGGGTCAGTTTGAGTTTTTGTTTGTTTGATGGCGAACATTAAATACAGTTCATTTGTCTATCTTAGAATCCATTCGCTGCACTGGAAGTATCATCCAGGAATCTCTGTAACATCGCATCGATAGGTGAAATAAATCATCTGTAGAAGCCGGACAACTTCATTAATCGCCATTCTCGCCATTCTCAGGGTGAATTAGGTGTAATGATTCTTATTTTCATTTATTTTTGTCAACGATTTGACAGATCCTGGTCTAAGTTTGTATTTAAAGATATCGACATATTCAGGTTAGGCCGCAATTTATCAGCTTTTGAGAATTTCTGTTTCGTCCATGAAAGTGTCGAATTCGAAGCTGTGAGTTAGTTTCACGTCAAAATCCTGACAGCAAAAACTGAAATTCTCGTCCTGTTCTCAGTTCACTTCAAGTGTTTCCAACTGTTATCTCTCAGAACTTTACAGTTGCTTACAACATACAATGCAGGTAAAGCGCTGTACAATCATTAACTGTAGTAGTGACGATCTGAGAAATTCCACCGTTTGTATTATATTTGGCCCACGATATTATTGATTTTGCGATTTTTGCACATTTCCACCATTCCACAGTTCGCTCGATTTTGTTGTTCAATACGGTTCAGAACTGGCAGCTCAATAAACTAACCATAGACACCAAGTAGTATCCGTTGAATGTGCGGAAAGTACTTGGAAAGAGTCGAAAGAGACGACTAGAAAAGCCACGTCTGGATCTTTTAGAATGGCTAACGATTTTCTATTAGCTGTCGGTTCAAATTAGACTCACGCTTTATTTTGCTTTTCTCCAAAAAGTGAAAAAAATAGAGTTCTGCGCTCGTACACGTTTATTTCCATTTGGATTTATTGAGCTACGAACTAATGCCTGAAAGAAAGAATCAGGAGCAATTTTTGTGCATGTAACATGCACATGCAACCAATTGGTTTTATTGTATTTCATGAAAGATAAAACTTGGTTACCAAATGCCAAATGGTAGACTTCTGCAGAGTCTAAGGATTTATGGCATAATTACCTGTTTAGTTTTACTTAGAAATAGATCTTGTCATTTTTTTTTTCTATTTCATACGTTTTTTGATATCTTGCTCGGGCATTTTGTCCTTGGATACAGCGAATGCTTGTATGACTGTACACTGTACAAGAGCCAAATAAGATTCTAATGTCTAGTTTGACAACAAAACTGAAGATTTTATTTGCAATTGTTAACAGTACTGCTTTTATATTAATGGACTTGTAATTTGCTACAAATTTTGTTTTTGTTTTGATCTTACAAATGTTGGTCATAGTCGTTGATCAACTTTCGAAACTTGCGCTTGCCAATTTACACTTTAAAGTAAGCTGTCACTTAAAGTTCAACCCAAAAACTCGCGTGCCAGAATTGTCAAAATCTCACTATAAATGAAATCTTACCAAAATAAAATCTACGAAGAGACACTAGAAAAGTCTCCAATTTTTTTGAATTCTATTTACTTTAAGTAGCGTCTTTAGTTTTGGCTTAGGCGTCAAACGAGTGAAGATTTCCATTTTGACGAACGTCAACCCTTAATATCATCACTAAAATACTAATATCAATTTCTGCGTAATTTTGTGTGCAGTGGAAGGGCAGACAGAAGGATTTAAGATTGTGATCTGTGAAGAGTGGAGTACTCGTGCTTAAAACCAACTAAGGAAATGCAGTCTCAAGTCAGGCTAAAGTCTCAATTACTTACTATATGCTATCATAATTCTAACTTCATAATTACAATAGCAACTAGCAAGCAATTCAAAAGCTTCACGAGTTCTTCCAAGTAGAACACTGCGTTCACGAGTCTATTATGTCAGCTCATATAAATTCTTATCTTGTTCTTACTCCAAAAGGAAATTATTGTTGAAGAAGCGATTGTTCAGTTGTTATTTTTATTTTATGGACGCATGGTTTGACGGTGGGTTTTCGAAGGAAGGAAGTACGGAAGGAAAAGGAGAGCATTTTTTCATCTCATTGATTTTTATTTATTTCAGCTTCGGCTGACTCACGCCACTTTCGATTCTGTTCGGTCAACCAGGAGAATAAATAAATGTGCACAATTGTAATTTGAGATTGTAGTAGACCAATGCGTTCGAATTTGATTCTAATGTTATTCGTTACATTATGTGTTGCCAGAATAATACTTCGTCTAAATTCCAAAAAGTATTGAAGTTTTCAGAATTGAGTAAGTAAAATTCAAAGAGGTAAAAACAAAGGAGTGTCTATTGATTTACCAGTTCTCTCCAGAATAATTTAAATCAAATTAAATGAAAGACAAATTATGATTTTTCGAATTTATTGCGCTGGTACCCAAGTGCCCAGATGAAATGGGTGTAACAAGAGAAGACTTCTATTTATGCTGAAATTGATACAAAAGTTGATGGCTAACAAACTTTTCGAATAAAATTTTGGTTTTTGTAACATTTGGAATGTAAGAAGAAAGCACAAATTGTAGTTGCAAAAATTTTATTTTTGGATTCACAAGATAAATCCGATACCATGGACGGATACCATTGTTGAAGCGGCATGCAGCAGTGCGAGTAATGTCGTACAAATATTCCTCAACTTCCATTCAAGTAGTAAAAGTACGAAACAGTGGCGTTCTTTTAGCTTGTCTTACTTGGGTAAGCTGCTGGAGGCTTGTTCTGCTTTGTATGGAACAAATCTCCATTACTATAAAAAAAAGTAAATAATGAAATATGTCATTTTCATGTCCACGGGTCCGTTGCGTAAAGATGGTCCAAATAACCATTGGTCCAAAAAATTAATTCTGAAAGAATTCAAAAGCACAACTTTAGCGCACTGAGGCTTAATGCTGTAGAGTTTACTAAACTCGATTCAGTATTTTTAGTTGCGTAACTAGTCCCAATAATTAAGATTAATAATATTATATTATATTAGAATAATAATATTATGATTATCATAATCAATGTGTTTCACCATTGCCTACTTAATATGCCGCGCCTACAGGAAGGTAGATCGGCTTTGTCCTGGTATTTGAGTTCAGGGAATTTTCATCCTATTTGCAAAAATTTTCACAACAGTATTTCTTTCATAAATAGTCCAGACTTAAAAACTCGTTCAAACTCAGCAACACAGATCGTCAATTAAGGAATGACTTTTATGATCGCGCACCGCTATTCGTAAACTCAACTAGTAATTCACTCGTTCACTTTCATATTTTTCCCTCTCATTTAGAATGAGATGAAATATGCTCACTCCACTCATTCCCCTTGTAAATAATTGATTCATTAGTAATTTCTCGTGTCGTGGTCTTGTCCTACGATTAGTCAAGAAATTACTCATCCTATTCTCAATCTCTGCAAGTTTTTGTAGAACAAACCATGTGAATTGCACACAGTGGACTCAAGCAATTCATTTTCATGGTTTCATGGTCTTCTCTTAATTTAACTTTACACACTAAGCTCAAAACAAATGGAGTATCTAATTGCTATTGTTCCAATAAACAGTTCGGCCACGGTCCGCCCGCACAAAATGGATTAAAGTGAAATTGTTTGGTCTACCTCTCGTGTTTTGGATGCATGGATCACAATTTATTTCCATTAACAAACACATGAAGCTTGAAGTATTTTAAGTGTTCAATCAATGATTAAATCTTGACAAGTCAGGCAAAACGCTAATCTGATTCAGGCAATTATTGTGCAAGTAATTATTTAACACTTTGTACAAAAGAGTGAGAAGCGATCGAATCCGGATGTTGTTCCGAGTTTTTAATTTCTATGCAAGTACTTGTCAATTCTCAATGCTGCAATGCTTCCAAATAACTTATAATAGCAGAGTAGAATGTTGATCCCCTCGTGCACAATATAAGGCCGCCTTTCATTCCTTTAAATGTTATTTAGATTTCCACGTAAATCATAATACTATCTATTACATAAAAAGAAAAGAAAGTTATTATTATTACGGTAGAGCTACGATTGCACTTGCAATTTTGGTCTGCCCAACTTAAGCTTTCAATTCAGATTCATACAGAGCAGAGCACTGCCCTGTAACTTATTAACTCATGCTTATAACTATTTTTTGGATGCAATTTGCTTGTTTGGGAAAGCACTTTTCCGACATGTCCTCCCGCTTGAAATGGAATTGAGAAGGAAGCAAAAGCAACATTCAAGAGAGATTTTTGCCAACTTACGTTCTTGCACATTGAATGCATGCATGCTATAAAACTGGATTGTTGACGAGAGACTCTGCCATTCACGATCGTAATTCGCATCGCACTGCTGAAAGAGTAAAAATTGAATGTGACTTGACTACCCTTCTTGTGTTTGACTTGCAGCACGAGCAACTGGTTCCTCCAACTTTGGCAATTAATGATTGAAAAGTAGCCAGTTTTCGCTCACTTTGAAAGTTATTTGTGCAGGTTGAATTGGCCATCCGATATTTAGTATTTTACAAGCTCGTGGCATGGCTAGTTTGACCATCTCAGCCGCAACTTAAATTTCGAAAAGTGGGAAGTTTTAGTGCATATTTCACGGAAGTTGTGTGGTTCATTTGGGTGGATTTCGAAACTTCAATTGGCAACTGATTGGTTGGAGACTTAAACATGTATTTTGTAAGTTGGTTTTTTGTTTCCGTAAAAGTAGCAGAAGATAAGCACATAATTTTATAGTGAAAAGTTTTTGCTAGTTCTATTTTGATTTGATTTCGGCTAAATCAACCCAACTTAAAATCTAAACTAAGTCATCCTCGCTCTCCCGCACAAACTTGTTGTCTAGTTTGTATTCAATATCAAGATATATTTATTCTGCAAGACGTTCTTTGACATTCTTTGCGTTTTTTTAGAGTAATAACTTCTTATATAATCACAAAGCCACTGCTTAAGTGAAAGGGAATAATTAAACACGAGTTCGTCAATTGACTTCAGAAAGATTTCAAACTTAATATACCTTCGAAAGAACAATTTGTAGAGAATTTATATTTTATCTAATTAATAACGAAATGCGATATAGCGTTCTGTGCGTATTCCTAAGCAAGAATTTGTGTCAAATCCACAGTTTACATTATTTTTGTGCTTGTCAAATTAAAACCCGAAATTCAGTACGAATTATGCCAATACAATGAGCATTCCAGTTGCCAGCTAGGTTACCATTTTCTTTAGATTGTTTCGACGTGCTTGTCCTTTAAAATGGGAGTGATGTCAGTGATGTGATATTCAATGGCTTAGGACGATTTTTTAACAGCAAACTAAACGCAAAGCGAAACTTCTGCATTTCGTTTAAAAAAACGTTCACAGAATACCAGGTAGGCGAGCCGGTTGTAGTTGTAGCTCAGCAATCCGCAAGCACAACCATTTTCAATGCCAGTTTTTAGAATTTGAGGTTATTGATTTTAAATTCATGATGCGAAAGCATAATTTAGACTGACGAAGAATTAATTAAGGTCTATGACATTGATTGTGTTTAATCTTATTCACAATTGGCTCGAATGACAGGTTGTTTTA
>JAQGCM010001491.1:0-15058 GCA_034699705.1 Hymenaphorura dentifera | reverse complement strand
ATAATTAATACGATTCGACTGGTCAATGTCAATGTCTGATTAAATTAATTCATGGGCTGATTTCGAGATTGCTTGATTGGAAATTTTTATAGAGAAACGGAAAAATAATTCCCTTCTGTACTTGAAATACAACCTGTACTAATTAAACAACACGCCTACAGAACGCAAAAAGCATTTAGTCATTGCCAACCTAGCAAACTAAATCTGCAAAGTGCAAAGTTTTCACTTTCAAGCCAAGCAAACAATTAGCTGAAAAATTTGCAAATTCCATTTTAATAGATTTGCCCAGAACAAAATAAATTCCATGCATAATCCATATCCAATTCGCCTTTGGCCTTTCCACAAGGCATAGCAGAGATAAAAGAAAAATTTCTGACACTTTGCTTTTGTTTGTGTGTTTTTGTGTATTGAATTGAAATTGCATATTGCATTGCATTGCATTTTGCATTGCTCTTTGAAAGAGAGAGAGATCCGGATCCGAGCGCCAGAGTTGAAATCTTAAGAAGATGGCGACATTCTCTTCTATCAAATGCAAAACATTGAATCAAATTAATTCCAAGTTTTCTCCATGTCTGTTTTCCAGTTAATTAATTAAGCTTTGAAGAATTTATTTAGAATTCAACTAATCCGATTAGCCAGCTACAGACTTGTCTTCATGTTCTCAGGGAGAGTGAGTCATTCAAATTGCGTTTTGGTGGAGAATCGCAAATTGGAAGTTTGAGTTTTACAGGTCTGTTTAAAGAAAAGCAGAAAGTGAGAGTGAGAGCGGCGGTGAAGGAAAGGTATTGTTGTTGTGTACGGGTCTTTGAGGTCATTGACCACCCAAGTGACAATGAAGCAAGCAGCGATTGTGTTTGAGGACCAATGGCCAAAAATGCAACCTTCCATTGTAAAGTTACTGAGGCAAGAGCCAGTGAATCGCTCAGAGTGGCAAGATTTATTTTATTCCGTCCATCAAGTCTGTTTATGGGATGAAAAGGCAGCTGGTAAAATATATCGTGCTCTTCAAGATAATATTGCAGAGTTCATTGGACAAGCTCAACAGGTAACTAGAGAAGAGAATTTTATTCAGATTCTTTAATCTACACCTTAAGCCAAGGTCGTTGACCGCATGCAAAGCGTTGAAAATGATTTAATTAGATGACTATCTATCTTATAGATTTGGCTGAGCCAATCTACGAATTTTAATTTGTGTTCTATTTTCTGCAGAGAGTTTTGATGCATTCGGAGGATCAAGCACTTTTAAAGGCGTATATTAATGAGTGGAGAACCTTCTTTGAACAATGTTCGTATCTTCCAAAGCCTTTCAGTCAAGTTGAGGTGTCTCTCAACAATCATTCCCCAGCTGGCTCTGCTCCAAAGAAGCACAAAAATGACGAGAGCGATGTTAGAAAGGTAATCACTCAAGAAATAAAACTAACTTAGTTTCCCAGGTTCAGATTTCAGAACCAGATTTAACTATGTGAATTTCTTTCCAGTTAATGTTAGACAGCTGGAATAACCAAATATTTCTCAACATCAAGCAAAGACTTCAGTCCTCAGCCATGAAATTGGTTCGTGCCGAGAGGAATGGCGAAGCCTTCGAATCCCTTCTTGTTATCGGCGTTCGAGAATCTTATGGTGAGACTGAGATTTCAAATAGGTCATCTGCTTTGAATATCATGGCAAGCACAAAGTATTCTGTGAACAAAATTGACTTGCGATTTTTTTTGTTTTTTAGTAAATCTAAGCTCCGATCCTGACGACAAGCTAAAGATATACCGGGATAATTTTGAGAAATCTTATATCGAAGCAACAGAAGGATTTTACCGTATCAAAGCAATGCAATATTTACACGAAAACGGGGTGCAGAATTATATGAAATACGCGTTCGCAAAATTACGGGAGGAGGAGATCCGGGCAAAGAAGTATCTAGAACCCTCAAGTGGATCTATACAAGCAGTAAGTTGACCGGTACTAGAGTGTACTTAAATTGTATGCTATTTGGTTCCAGTTTTATGGAGTACTTCTAGCCTGACGTTTTAACAAACAGTACTTAGCCTCATTACTTACCATGCGATTATCGCTAGCGCTAGCGTAGTTAAGTATCATACTTTTAAGATTAAATTGCCAGCCGAGCTACTTATTAATGCCACAACACGCGGGCTCTGGTAAAATTACACGGCCTCTTCGCTAATTTCGAATTCGATAAGTTTTCTTGGCTGTTGTCGTACTGATGAAACCTCATTTGAAGAAATTGACCGCAAGCATTCTTGGTGATCTAAATAGTTCTAATAGTATTCTGTATGATTTTTACTTTAGCTCATGGACTGCTGTGTGAGTGTGCTTGTCAGTTCGTTTAAGGACACAATACTATCAGAATGTCCTGGAATGATTAAGTTCAATGAGACTGAGAGTAAGCAGAACACAAATTTGCATGTGATGTTTCTTATAAAAGCGATCGGAAATGTTGATTATACTAAATTTGCTTAATACTAATCCTTAAATGCTTACAGAGCTGCAACTAATGTACCGGCTAATGGATCGGGTGCCTGACGGAATTAACTCCATGCTTCGTGACTTAGAAGATCACATAATTACGGCTGGTTTGGATGATATGAAACAAGTTGCGGACATTATTACTCAGGTAATTTATCTCGTGATTACCACCCAATTATGATTTCAAAACTATTCACAAGGTATTTTACCAACTTTTGTTTTAAAGGACTCGGAAAAATACGTGGAGCGATTATTAGAATTGTTCCGAAGGTTCAGCTCACTGGTCTGTAATGGATTCCTGGATGATCCGAGATTCCTCACTTCTCGTGACAAAGCATACAAGCTAGTGGTGAACGATACTTCTGGTGAGTTCATACGTTCAGGAACAAATAACTCGTAATTTATTGGCATGAATGGGAAGTACATTCTAAAATTATGTATTTCAGTGTTCCGCTTGGAGATGCCCGTATCTAAACAGGTAAGCTAATATGGAATATGTGAATAATGACTAACCTAATGCTCCAGGGTGCCATGTTGTGAAAGACCTTACATTTTGGATAAACCAGCAATTAAGTTTAAAAAATTGCATTAATCTAATTCTGATTTTGGTATTGAAACAGGGCCCTTCCGTGAAAACACTACCAGAATCGCGATGTCCAGAATTATTAGCTAATTATTGCGACCTCCTCCTTCGAAAAACCCCTTTGAGTAAGCGACTTACCTCTGACGAAATTGAGGCACGCCTACGCGATGTGGTATGGTTACTTTTATACAATTTGTAATTTATGGTTTGCCGTTTGTGTAATACTAATTTCTCGTTTTGACTTTTGCAGCTCCTAGTCTTGAAATATGTTCAAAATAAAGATGTATTCATGCGCTATCACAAAGCTCACCTCACCAGACGATTAATTCTTGACGCTTCTGCTGACTCTGAGAAAGAAGAAAATATGGTGGAATGGCTTCGCGAAGTCGGAATGCCTGCTGATTACGTGAGTTGATACACACTTTCTACGTGTTTCCTCATATTTATTTTCAGTAGAATCATTGCCAATAATCGTAATCCGCAACATTTTTAGGTCAACAAATTAGCTCGAATGTTCCAAGACGTAAAGGTTTCCGAAGATCTGAACATTCAGTTCAAAGAACAATACAGGTGTACCAAAGGACCAATTGCAGGTTAGCTCTTGCTCTTGCAGGACAGCGACATTGCGTTATTGCGTGTATCTTGAAAACAATTTTCAAATTCTCTAAAATTGTTCAACATTAATATTGAACACCACTTTTCTATTACCTTTGCGTATCGCAAACTCAAATTTATTATCATTGTAATAAGCAAGTTGTTTCAATTAAATTTTATCTTGGATTTACGCAGATTCCATCAATATAAAGATCTTAAACGCTGGTGCGTGGGCTCGTGGTAGCGAACGCGTCACTGTCTCACTCCCCCTAGAATTAGAAGATTACATACCAGAAGTAGAAGAGTTCTACAGGAGAAAACACAACGGTAGAAAACTTCAATGGTATCATCACATGGCCAACGGAACGGTTAGCTGATTTGCTATTAATCGTAATACTCCTAGCTACCTAAATGCATATCATAAAAAATTAATTGTTTTCAGATCACATTCTCAAATGCCGTCGGAAAGTTTGATTTGGATGTAACCACTTTTCAAATGGCAGTCCTTTTTGCTTGGAACCAAAGACCGCGAGACAAAATTTCCTATGAGAATCTAAGACTGGCCTCTGAGCTCCCAGATCCGGAACTCCGAAAAACTTTATGGGTAAGCCGTTAAAGATCGATTGTGGGTTCATTAAGTTCATATTACAAAATCGGAACCTTTGAGATTGCTCATAACGCTAATCATCCTGGGTCTCAGCCTACAGTTATTTATTTTGAAATTTCTGCAGTCTCTTCTTGCCTTTCCAAAAGTGAAGCGGCAGTTACTTCTCCACACTCCAGAAGTTCAAAGCCCGAAAGATTTTTCAGAGAATACAATGTTTTGGGTCAATCAGGAATTTACCGTGGTGTAAGCTACAACACTTATATTGATTCGAAAATTTACTATTGTTAAATGCTCAATCCCTACTTAATCCTGTCGTGGAAGTCGTGTTTGCACTAATTCACTCACAACATCACAACTTTGTGACTGTTTAGGAAAAACGGACGGATGCAAAAGAGAGGGAAGATCAGTTTGATTGGAAGACTACAATTATCGACAGAGAAATCCCGAGATGAAGACAACGAAGGAATTGCACAACTGAGGGTTTTGCGAGTACAAGAAG
Source organism: Hymenaphorura dentifera (assembly GCA_034699705.1). Classification (NCBI taxonomy): domain Eukaryota; kingdom Metazoa; phylum Arthropoda; class Collembola; order Poduromorpha; family Onychiuridae; genus Hymenaphorura; species Hymenaphorura dentifera. The sequence continues at coordinate 10,297 of JAQGCM010001491.1, read as the reverse complement.
CAGTTATAAAAATTCTCAAAATGAGGAAACGAATATCAAATGCTCAATTACAAGTCGAACTAGTTGATATTTTAAAGAACATGTTTTTACCTTCAAAGAAAATGATCAAAGAGCAAATCGAGTGGCTCATCGAAAACAAATACATGAAGAGGGATGAGGCAGACATCAACAACTTCATATACATGGCTTAACTGTTCTTAACTCTAGTCCTCCAGCCAGACTTCAGACCCGACGTTCGTTTTCTTGTCAAATACTTGTACAAAATGGTAAAACAAAAAGTAGTAGGAACTTGAAGTTTCATCTTCAAGTAAAAGAAACGATATTTTATGCATGTCGTACACGGATCGTGATGAATGTCTCAGAGGGTTAGGCAAGGTTAATATTATGAGCCTGACGGAAACCAAATATTTTTTTTGGTTTTGCTAGTTCGGGTCGGTTTGGAAAACGTTATGTCCTTATTAACCAACTCAGTATGAGTAGTGAAAAGCATTTCCATTCAATTTATTTTCTGCATGCTAAATCAGATAGTTTGGATATTCGTCGTATTACAAATTGTATGGACTTCCAAATATTGTGCACAGCAGTTCAACGAAAAAAGTGTGACTAATTTAAGTAGAGTTAAATTGTGATGTCTCGAGATTTCTTGCGATTGTTTCCTAAGATTTGGTCTATTGCATTGCGTTAGTTGTATTAGCTGTAGAGTTGTAGTTTATTTTTAACTATACGGATGTAGTTACTAGTTAGTAATTTTATGTCTGTGAAAGGAGAATAATCTGTCTTGGGAATGTACTTGTTCTTGATTCCTTTTCTAGACAAATACAAAATGGAGATATGATTTTGGTAATTTTGGCGAGTTGTTTGTGGTTTGACCATTATTATTTGCAAATTGCGATTAATAACTACAACACCAATTTCGCAAAATTCTACAATCAGCAGTTTTAGCTAGCATGCAGAACGGACTATGGGAGCAAGTAGAAGTTGCGGGAGAGGTCGCCCAGTGCGAGTCCCAGAGTCCCAGTCCCAACCTCCCAACCCTTGTTATTTGTAGGCTGGAATGAGCGCTTGATTTGGTTGAATTTAATAGCTTTTGCTAGACTCGAATTAGTGGATGGTAATGGTGAGAGTGAGTGGATAGACTGGAGAGCAGGGTGATGCGATCTTGCATTCTTGCATTGCTAAAAAATCCAATTAGATAATCGTCTGGGCTGATTCGTACCATTGCATTGCGAATTGCATTCGTGAGTTTGGTGATCCACCTCGTCCTCAGCCACACACACGCAAAAGATTAAGATATCGATTCCATTGCAAAATTGCAATTTCCAATTCAAATAAATTTCCTTCCCTTTTACTCTATTCTCCAGTAATTAATTGTTGTTATTGTACATAGTTGATTGTTCTTCGAAAAAGTGACGCTTTGGAAGAGGAATAATATTAGAAGTGCTTACTCTTGGTTCAAATCAGCTAATAAGCTGTAAGGTAATCGTGCAAATTAAAAATTCAATTTGTTAAATGCTCACCATTTTGAAGTTGAGATTTCCTACGCAGTATATTAACTAGACGACCTTGAGACCTCAGTTATGTTAGGGAGTAGAGTGTTGCAAACTTGCAAATTTATATAAGCTCAATATGTTGTCCTAAAAGTAGTAATCCAAGATCAATCCAGAAACCAAGTTAAGGGACTCTGGAGACGTAGTAATAGCAAAATAGCAGTTATTACAAGTTCCAAATTTCCAACGCAAGAATGCAACAATAAACAAAAAATGCCCGCTACTCCGGCTGACTGAGACTGAGAGAACACAGTTCGAGTTCGGACTATGTTCGGAGGACCTTGCGAAAAACACTGACTGTTCTAACAGTTCTTTTAAAAAGTTTACCACGTAATGTAATGTCGTTTACGGTTTACCACGTAATGTCGTTTACCACGTAATACGTAGCGTACGGACCAATGCAATGCTATGAAAAGGAGAAAGTTGGTTCTTGCTCGGCTCCACTCTCCACTGTTTCAGAACAGATATTTTTTAGAATTAAATAATATTGGGGACATTAAAAATTGTGTATTGATGGATTTCATGTTCACCACAGGCAGGCTAACAAAGCACTGCATGTTGGAATTTGAGGATGCAAAATTTCAACGAATTCATTCCAAAACCGTGGCTAATGGCTTACAGCAAATTAGGCTTTCTAGAGATAGTAAATTCCAATGTTTCAACTTCAGTAGCATCGAATTATTGCAGTTCATTGTTTTGATTTGGAAATTTGGATTATAATTTTGCAGAGATTCTGTGCGGTCACGAAAATCTCCCGAAATGGCACCAAAACAAAGGAGAATCGCTGTACTTGGGTTTAGAAGTGTTGGGAAAAGTTCTCTGACGATTCAATTCATAGACGGTCAGTTTGTGGATGCTTATGAGCCGACGATTGAGAACACATTTTCAAAGATTATGAAAGTGAAAGGTCAAGAGTATCAAGTGACGCTGGTGGACACGGCAGGTCAAGACGAGTATTCCATCTTCCCCACTCAGTACTCAATGGACATTCACGGCTACATTCTTGTCTACTCCATCACAGACCCTCGTTCCCTCGAAGTTGTCCAGATCATTCACGACAAACTCCTCGACATGACGGGAAAGGTATCTTCATAGTTTCAAAGCACAAGTTTCTTTCCAACTTTTTGATTTTCTTTCGTTAGTCTTTACTTAAATTACGTATTTCTCGATTTAATTTCAGGTTTATATTCCAATGGTTTTGGTTGGAAACAAGAAGGATCTCAATTCCGAGAGAATAGTTGGTCGAGATCAAGGGAAAAAATTGGCAGACTCGTGGCGGGCTACATTTCTTGAAGCTTCTGCAAAAAATAATGATTCGGTTACGGATATATTTTCCGCTATTCTAACTCAAATTGAAAAGGCTGACTCTGCTTCGTCGGATCAGCCCCCAGCCTCAGGTTGTACCCTAATGTGACCACGTTCAAATAATAATGTAATTGTAATGTAAGTAGGGTTGCGCACAATAAATTATTTTTATTTTTACCTTATTGAATTACGACCACGCACTCCGTCCGTACTGAATGCACCGCACCTTCTTATTCAATTTGATTCGTCTGGTTCATTTGGAAGTCAAGTGGAAACAATCTCAAGTCACAAAATTCATATTTCAGAGTATTTAGATTTTATTATGTCAATTTGATAATTTGAATGAAGTCCGCAAATGAAAAAAGACAAACTATTCTTAAATAACCCTAGCACTTAAGCGGAACGAAAATCAATTATCCACAAACTATAAATCAAAAGTCACAAGATGAAATGATGAATTATCGAATTGGAGAATTTGCTAGTCGTTTCGCCGTGACCTGGCCGCTACTTGTGAGGAGGTCATTTCCTTGCCATTGGGCTAAACTTGTTTTAGATACTTTAAAATCGGGTTGCAGCTTTTCCCATATTTTTTTCTTGGGATTCAGGGTTTCGTCTGGTTTCCCGGACTCGTAAGTGTCGACAAAAACTCGGTCTCCAGGTTGAGACCCAGGTGGAGGCAGAAGAGGCTCTACATCTTTCGGCTCATCACTATTCAGAATAAAATTAGGGATTAGGGAATAGTTCATTTTAGTAACAATAGATTTATTTCCGAAAACATTTCCTGGACTGTCGGACTGACCTGGAGGCACAAAGCACCATTCCGGATGACATTATTCCTTTCAACTTGGCCGGTTTCAAGTTGCACAGTACAACGACGAGACGATTTTTCATCTCCTCTAAAGGAACATAATGGGCCAATCCGCTAACAATTGTGCGTGGTTCGGGTTCTCCTGCGAGCCAAAACAAAAAATAAATTCAAGAAATAGCACTTCAATTAGTTCAATTTGCTAAAACGACGAATAGCTGAGATTTTTAGTCGTCGTATGCTTACCCAAATCTATTTTTTCAACGTAAAGAGCTTCTGCTTCTGCATGTCTTTCCACACTAACTATCCGCCCTACACGGATATCAAGCCGTTGGGGTCCAATACTCTCTTCAGTCCCTGCACGCAAAAAAATTCTAACGTTAGTTTCAAATTTCACACGGTAGTTCAAGCTGCCACTTCAACAGTGAGGGCCAGTAGAATTCTATTCAAGGGTTAATGACTTTTTAATTACAATTTTTGTAATTAAAAAGTCATTAATTCACTACAAATAATTCTACGTGAAATTCACCTGCTTTAGCCTCCTTGTAAGCTTCTTTCGCTAGCGACTGCAATTCAGGGCTCTTGCTCCAGCGTTCTCGGATGGGACTTAAAAGACGATCTATGTAATTTCCAACTGCAGCTTTGAGGTCTCCTGGGTGTACGTCCTGCAATTGCAGAGGAACACATCTTTGTATTATATTCGTACATTTGATCGGTTGGAAAGTTGGAATGAGTTCACTCAAGGGAAAAAATAAAATGTAAGGGCCAAATACGAAAACATAGATCAAAGTATCACGCAAAACAAAGAAGGACCACTGCAACGGTTACGCCGTAAACGGAATACGAACAAACCACATTGAAACATGTGAAATCTACTTTAATTTCGATCAAATACTCACCCCACTGGCAAAGGCAGCCTCCAAGGGTTCATATGTTGTAAAATCAAGATTTCCACCGTGGTCCTCGCTACGTTCAATTCTAAAAGGTTCTTTATCCATAAAAAGTGGGTATATCACGTGTTTTGCAAATGCTAACACTCCGTTTTCCACAATATTTCCTGGTTCACAAAAAGCTTTCTTAAGCTTCTTCTTAACATCTTCAGGACTATCCAACAAATCAATTTTGGATTCAACTTCGGAAGACGACATTTTTCCACCAGCCAATCCAGGAACTAAAAAATTGGATCGCATAGTTTAATCTGTGAGCCATCTCGTCCGTAAAAAAAGAAAAGAATTCAGTACGGACCCATTGGATTCATAAAATGAATTCGTTTCTTGTATCCCAATTGAGGCAAATATTTCTCGCTGAATGTAAATATTTTGCGTTGATCCACTCCACCGAATTGGGCGTCACACTTCAAGTACTCTTCGTCCAGTGCTTGCAAACCTTAGGTACGATACAACAATCAAATTTAAAATGCATTATTGAATGGTCCTTGCCATTTAAAATAAAACGAATATTTCAAACTGCGTTAATTTAGCAAAGATTAGAGATTATTGATTTACCTGGATAGAGAAGACCAGAGAGAAGTGGATGTTCAACTTGTTTTACAACTTCAGCGCCAGCCTTTCGCGAATCATGTTCGGTGATCAGGGAAGACAAACGGTACACATCCATAGTGAATTCTCTAGAGAAATAGAAAGGAAAAGTTCTGGAATATAATTTGACTTTTGTCTAAGAAAAATAGCAAAACCAGGCTACGTAGCCAGACTACCAAGCTCTCACGTAACTATAAGATTAAAGGAAATTAAAATAATCAAATACGCTTCAAACAAAAATTACACGTACTTTGTAAATTGATAGTCAGATCCCTTGACAAAACTTAGTTTCTCCAGTGGAACCCCAATTGACAAGAGCATTGACTTTATTGCCTCCTCGTAGTAACGCGTACGGAGGACCAAAAGTTCCCAGGGCGCCTTCATATTATCCAGGTATGCGTGTAAGTCAGCGAAGAGGATTGTGACATGACACCCGGCTCTTAAGAAGTCGGCTACTTTAGACATAGGGACAAAGTAGGCGAGATGTGGTTTGCCCGTTGTCGCTGTACCCCAGTATATCTAAAACGAATAAAAGAACAAGACACGTTAACGTTAAAATTATTGTTCACCAAGTTTATTAAAATACAATGCTGGCAATTCAGTTCCTTCCTTCCAAATGTGGTCGTCAATATATAGAAAAACACACACAGCCTCACAGCCGTTATTATGCAGTCAACGCCAACGCCTAATCCGTATCCGGGTCGAATGCTCAGTAAATGACATTTAAAAACCTGTGGTTCTTTTATTTCACTCCAAAATTTTGTCGCGGTAAGCTTGTGTCACTGAGGTATAATCAATAGCTACACCCAATTAATCAAATCTAAACTGAAGCTGGCAACGATTGAAACTTGATCTGCCTCGGTATTCGGTATGACTGTCGTAGGTCAGGGATGTTAGTTTGATTTGATAGTAGTTCAAGAACAACATGCAGGTGCTCAGGTCAGGTAGGTGGTATTGTGTTTTGTTACGCCACGAAGTACGATAAAAAATATTTCCAATAATTGTAAGATGCGATTTTAGTTAAGATACCTTGTCATCTCAATTTTCTTAATCAGCTAACAAATTTTGTAGCACATTATAAGTGCATCCAAATGATCCAAATCTAATTCAGCCGCCTAGACCAAGAACTTGTGCAACGAATGTCAGCCTCTACCAAATACCAAATATTATCGTAATTATAATTACGCAGGCAATGCAATGAAGAAGAAAGCCGTCTGCACGATCAAATCAATTTATTTAACAATAAAAATAAAATCCAGCAACCCGATAAAGAGCAACGAGCATTGCATTACGGCATTGGCTTCTAGTCTTCTAGATCCGCAAGTCGGTTGTTTTTCCTTTCACGCTGCTAATATTTGCATTTATACGAAAATACAAAGTACTCACAACGAGAGAGGTTTAATCTGATTTCACCGGTAAATCGTCTGGTGCAAGAAATGTTTCAAATTTCATTCAAGGTAAAGTTAAAGCACTTCGAGAATGATGAATGAATGGTACAGCGCACAGATAAACTCCATTGTAGTTACGCTGATTGCAGTTGCAGTGTAATTTTGAAAGTAAGACCAGCAGGTACGCCATTCCATTCGTACAAAATGGTATTCAGCAAAACTTTGTCAAGGATTCACAGTTAAAGGTTGTAGAAAATTGTCGACAGGCCGAATGCACGGCTTATGCTTGTGGTTCGGTGAAAGGTGATGCAATCAAGGAATTTTGCAACGAAATTGTATTGTGATTGTGAATACTCAGAAGAACCAAATCCGGTCTAGAAGAACCCACCCAAATAATCGCTGATGCACAAGAAAAACTATTAGATCTGAAGAATCTAAGAAGTCGAATAGGTGTCAGGTGTAGTAGAATATATTCGTGGAAAGTCAAGTCGGATATGGCAAACGGTAATGGCAACATTATGATCTTATGGTTTACTTTCGTATACCGGTAGCGGTGCTACAAAATCATTTGGCAAATATTGAAATTTGAAGTATGTAAGGATTCCTTACATGATGTAAGGATTCCTTACATACTTCAAATTTCAATAAAATTTCAATTTCATATTCCTTACTACGGAATATGTATGGGGCAAATTAGCGGCGGAGATGAGTTCATCAGGCACATGCATCTACTAAAAGTGCGCTGTGGATTGAACTACTTTAATTATTGTAGTTGACTTTAACTCATACAGCGCTTGGTCATACGTAGTCGTACATTGATGTCTCGGACTGCGGTTGAGTGGTCTGGTGATATGGTGATCGACTGACGGACCACGTGTGATCCCAATTTCCCAATGCAGGTACTTGACTAATTATTGCAATTGGCAAATGCACCAAAATGAATTACCTACATTACATTAAGTTTCTACCAGCGATACCATAAATGCCCAGACCTAAATCAAGGTTCAGAATTTTTAAGAAAATTAACCAACCCTTGTCGTTTACCTTTAAGTCCCGTTCCTCAATGACTGCATCTATTCTGTCTTCACCGAGCACTTCTTGGAGGTTTCTGAGAATGAGTGTTTTTTTCTCCTTCGTTGTCAGTTGACACGTAGAATTCATTTCACCGTTGGTTTTTGCCATTTTAATTTTAGTTTTGATGAATAAATTTCCACAATATGTTTCACTTGCACTGCAGACTGCACTACGTTTTGCCTGACGTTAGACTTGGACGTGGAGTTGTAAATTTATTTGACGAGTCAGCAAGGAAAACCGCCACTCTGCCACTGCTGCAAAAATGAAGAGAACGTCCTGCGAGGAGCAGAGAAGCAGAAAGAAGGAAAAAAGAGCTCACTGTGCTACTCATGTCACTTTTAGCTTTAGCCATAGCCAAATGCCTTAGCCACACCAGCATGCAGCAGACAAGCAGGAGAGCGAGTCATTCAGGCCCAACAGCCCAACTCAGTCACACTCACACCATGCAAGATCCGCCTTTTTTGCACCATTTATTTTCCGCGATCAAACTCATGCCATTCTTCACATTCCAAACTCTACTACTACTACTACCAATACCAAACTACCAAACCAAGAAACGATGCGAAATTTTGCAAAATCCCATTCACATTTCCAATTCGCCCTCAGGGGAAAGGGTGTGCGAGAAACGTCACTCTTCTTGTCTTGTCAACTTTTAGCCAAATTCAGAATTGCAATTGGGCAAAGCAAAGCAATTATTATGCCTAATTATGTGTTTACGTCTAAAGCAAAAATTCAACATGCAGTTGCAACTCTTGCACTTGCAAGGCTGCAGTTTTGCAAGTTGCAAGAGTGCAACCACACACCACACTTTACATAGTTCAGTTACTTTTCTGTTCTAACAATTGAATTGATTTTGTATGATCGATTTTACTAATGAAGATTCTAAAATATTTTTCAAAGCCTGTCCTATAATCTGCGAAATCACAAGATTTGATATTTATGTATGACTGCTAATTCTTTTTCTTACCAAATAAATCTAGTAGTTTCTTAAAAGGATTCCTCCCCCTACTCACATTACGTAGTACAGTTACAGTTACAGTCTACGGTCTGACCGATGTTAAATCAACAAACAATCAAAAAGTGTGAGTAATTTGTACATCGCACGCATTCGCATTGAATTTTGATTTTTGAATTACATTTGCATTTGGAGGATTATGCAAGTATGTTACTTACTACCGCAGGTGTGTCGTGTATGTCATTCAATTAAATTTAGCACACCCAGTTTCAATTTCCACTCACTCACCTTGCGATTACGTAAAATTGATTTGAGTGCATTTAAATGCTTTGTCTAACCTTGTCCTTGTCTAAAATGATGTGGTATAGGAATAGGAAGCATAGTCTCGGTCTCGGCTCTTGTGTCTCGAAGACAGTGCAATAAGTGCAATGTCGGTCTAGTATCTAGTAAGTCGTCTGTCTAGAAAATAGAATAGAATGCTTGCAAATTGTTATTTGTAACTTTGCAAGTATGTAATGTAACTTGGTCGTGTAAGGCTGTACTCCTTACCAGGGCCAGCGATCTAAATTCAATTGAATCCCGTTCAACGTCAAACCGTTGCGTTGTTGCCGTCTTGCTCAGTCATTTTGTAAGACTCAAATCAAAATAAAAGCCTCAACTGTTTTGTTTTGTTAAATTCGACCAAAAACCAAACCCAAATAACAAGATTACAGAAATATTGAGGTTAAGCATTTCAAAAGGGAAACTCGAAAGGAAGTCATCTTTTCGTAATTACCCAATGGAGCTTGTCGCAAATACAAATTCGGAATTGAATTAAAATAACTTTTTTTTAAATAAGTGCAATTTGAAGGCGTCTGGGCTAGGGGTACTTTTGACCGGTTTCCCGAAGAGATTCACAAATAGATTTTGGGAATGGGATTCGTACTTTTGTTGTAATCGTAGTTTACTTAAAAAAAGGACATCCACTTCCAATCATTAAAATTGCCCTTAAAGCAAAACAATTATTTCATTCGCCCTGCACATTGTACACAACTGCGAAACCGAAAAATGTGTCTCGCCAGAAGATCCAGTCCAGTTTGCAGGCTGTGCACAAAATATGAAAGGATTTGTTCAATCACTAGAATGAATATTAATATCACTACCAAAAATATACAAAATGTAGCACTTTGATCAGTCCACAACAACAACGATAAATTTTTGAATTATGCTTAATGAAGATGTTTGAATTTTCTGTTTGATTAGCAGTTTGTTTTAGTACTTTTACACCCGGTTGCACCGACATTTAAAGGATGTTTTTGTTCGCGATAAACATTTGTGAACTAGGGTGAAGGCAAAATTTGCATATTTTAATTATTTTTTAGGCGAGAATATCAAAAATATGAGATAGCCATTCCAAGGCAGAAGGCATTTAATTTTTTTTAAAAGTACTGTTGAATGTGCTGGTGCTGGAGTGTGCGGGGGCCGTCCTGCATTTATTTTTCAGTTTGTTTTCTTTGTCAAAAAAGTTATGCCGGATTCAGACTTCAACTTCACGTCAATAGTTTGTCAATTTATTGACGTTTTCATGAAAATTTTCAATTTTCGGCATTTAGACTTCAATATTGAATCAATTGATAGTTAGCGTTTTTACGTAAAAAATAGCGTGACGCTAAATTTTTCGTCATGACGCTATTTTTGGAATTTAG
>JAQGCM010001490.1:0-15062 GCA_034699705.1 Hymenaphorura dentifera | reverse complement strand
CAAAATAGTTTAATAAACTAACAGTTGAACACACAAAAACAAAATTATGTCTGTGCGCTGTGTATTGGTTCATTAATTATAAAAATTACGCAATTATCAGACCGCTAGCAAATTAGATGTTTTTATGCATTAATTCTTTTATATTGACTCCAACAATCTTTGACGTTTAAGAATATAATAAGAAGAATATAATTTTTATTCATGTTTATGTAAATAAAATTAATGAGTTTTAGAAGATCTTGCTTCACAATTAAAGGATAAACTTTGTAACATAATTGAAAATTCGTAGTTAGAAATTATTCGAATTTAATTGAACTGTCCAATTTTGAAACGACCGGAATTAACTAATAAGTAATCAAGCAATAAGCTAAAATCAGTTGTTTAATGGTTGCCGATTGAAGGTACGATTGTTTGCACAGTCAGTCGCCCATACAACACTGTAAACTAATGTTATCTGTCTGGTCAATCAATCGAATCGACATTGACTTAATGCTGGGCGTTTGCTTAATTATAAACAAACGAGGCAAGTGTTTCAATTATTCTACAAATTCGAAATCTGCAGTCCGCAATCCGCATACTTTCTGGTCTTCCATACCGTGATCTTAACGAATTTAGACTCCGAGTTGTTGAAGCTCATGTTTTCTGTGCCTGTACGTCTTAATCGATTTATCAGTTATGAGTGGGTGAAATAAAAATTGAATGGCACCTTAAACTCTAAGTATATTACGCAATGTTCTAATCGGTTTGATTGGTCATAAGTAAACTCAAGATACCTTGACGACGGCGCACATTAGGTAGTGACATACTCAGTTGTCAACAAATGAAAAATTTGATTTTTCGACTGGTGCCAGTTCGGGCACCAGTTTTGTTGACCTTAAAAATCAACAACTGTATGTTTGAGCTCGATAAAAAATTAATTTGCGTAATTTCCAATATGAAAAAATCTCAATTTGAGATCGGTTGCTAAGGCGGCCTTAAGCGCACAGAGTCCAAAATGTGGCCGAAAAAAATTGAAATTTTTATTCATTGCCATGTAGTATGTCACTACCTATAGGGTTGTTTGAAATACCTTGAGTAAACTGATTTTTTAATACATCAAAACAGAATTTGATCCATCGTATTCCTCAAATGTTTCGCATTTCGCTTCGCTTTGGAACTTCGTAGGACAACTAGCTTCATTCCAAGCATTCAAGCTCATGCATTTAATTGTGCGTTTTCAATTGTTTCCAATTTAAAGAATTTCGTTAACAAATTTATTTAGCAATTCTGCCACAATTTACATGTGGAAGGAACCGCTGTGTAATATGACATTTTTAGTACGATTTCGTTGTTCAAAAGTGTGTATAGATAAGTTTGCATGCTTTAAGTGATATTTTGCAAAGAACGTCTCTCTCTACGTAGAGGTGCCAATCTAGATCAAGTAGTGGGTAAAGTAAATCAAATTTTATTACTTTAAAGGTCCCGAATTCTTTTTAGCATAACCGTTCGTACAATCTCTGATATTGCAATGTCAATTGTTGTTTTCTCCATTTGATTCTTCGATTTTGAAATCAAACTTTCACCTGAAATAAATGCGTTGAAAATTGAAGTCCAATAACTATTTGATTATTGAGTTGAGGAGTAAGTCGAGCAAGGTTTAAAGAAACTGCAGTTGATTACGAAAATCGTAACTCACCTGAGATTCGGTCAGGCGAAGATAAGACGCCAAAAACAATCGGTCTGGACCGGCCATGTATTGCTGTGCACCAAATTCTACTTCCAGGAGTTCTAGCTGTTCTCTCGTGAATACAGTTCTCATTCTTCTCGTCTTTGAGTTCATGGTATTAGAACTTTTCATTGAATTTGTGGACAACTGAAATTCTGACTTGAATTTATTTTTGTTTGTGATGGATTCGATGGGATCCGGATATTTATACACTACTCGAAACAATTTGATTTGATGCAATTCAATTGCAATTCTTCTACTCACTTCACACCAAAGAGCATCGATCCCAGTTTCATTCAGCAAGAATAGGTGAATTTGACCATAAAACAAATTTCTCGGATATATGCGTTAGGCTTTGTCGTTTCGGTGTTCCCGAATTCCACCAAACTTGTTATCACCTAATATAATGATATTGGTATAGTAAGTCTGCACAAAATTCCAAAATGGCTTGGAACAAAAACTCAAATTAAGTGCTCTTGTAAAGATTTACACAACTTTTAAAATTGACTCGAATCATGCATCCATTGTCTAAGCAATAGTGTAATTATGTAATGTTCAATTCGCATAAAAAGTAGTCTGGATTAACTCATCGAACTCATGCAGTGTGAGTGTGACTGCGTTAGTAATTTGTTATTTCCGTGCATTTTATCCTGTCTACCGGAGACCGGAGCTGACTGTAGGCAAACGAAAAGCGTAGATTGTTCTAAGGTCCCTTGGAAAATTGAGAGAATGACAATTCGACCTCAAAGAAAACCTTCAGAGCTCGACGCTGAGTTAATCATGTATCCCTCCCCAGTCCCCACTAACACATCGTAAAGTCAAAGTGTGTTGAATCCATTCCCGGTACATGGAAGACTTTCAAGAAGTCAGTGAAAAGTGCACATTTCAGCATTAATTAAGTGTTAATGGATAAATAGAGAGGTAAGCTCTATTAAAATCCGACCGTAAATGTTTATGCTGATACTATCCACTTTCCTGCTAACAGTCGCTGCAAGATTTTAGATAAACATTGTCAATTGTGCACGTGCACATCTATTTTAACGTTAACAAGGAACGGATTGGTCAACTACTCTGAATTCTTAATTTCTTTTTAGCAAATGCTTTCCTCAACTCCTGTTGAGGTCCAAGCCCATAGGGCCAATTGAAATAACATTTCTTGAATATTTTAAATTGAAATGTTAAATTCCGTCTGAGAAAATGGATGTTATGCTAAGGGACAATCAGCAAAACGTCCAAAGTGACCTTCCGGGCATATGTAACGCTAAAAAATGCCGATGGGCTGACCTTGCAAGGCAATGCCCCCTAAACTAATCAAAAAATTAAGGTCAATAAAACAATCTAGTAAAAAATCTAAGCATTTATAAACTTTTCCCAATGAAGCCTTCAGTTTTACTTACTCGAATTATTGTCCAAACCATCTCGATTTGAACAATATTGCTCCGTAAAAAGGCGAGACTACCCAAATCCAATTAGAAATTACTAAAGTTTAGGATAAAAAGTATCAATCAAGTTTTTTTTAAGTAAGGATTTTAAGTGAAGATTCTGTGTGTGTATGTATTCATTTTAATGTATTGATTGTGTCCATTTCGTCCAACGTCGTTCAATAAAAGTACGGTAGAAAAGTATCAACTATAATATTTAGTAATTATGTCTTTCTCTTTCATACAAACTATTCCCACCATATGGCTTGTAACAACCATAACCTGTGCTGCACCCTCACAAACATGGCTTATAGAATCAAACCTATTGAAGAGAAGTGATTTTTGGACTCAATATTCATCTCATTCTCTTCCCAAAATTTTGGGTACTTCTGAATAGATGTGAATAAGCAATAAAGCATATTTACAGCTAAGTAAGTTGTGCATTGCCATTTCAGGGCGCCTTGAAAGTATTCATATTGATAGCCGACCACACATCTATTCCTCATTTCATCAACTTTACAAAATAGATACCTTGCTGGTACTGGTGGAGTTTAAGAAAAACATAAATGAATATTGCGCTGCCTGACACGGTTACAATTCGATGAGCTGGAATTAAAATACTTTGAGATCATGTACTTTCAATCTTGAAGGACCGTTAAAGTCTGCTCTCTACAAACCAAACTAAAGCTAATTGACTGATTTCGGTAGTTATGAGTTCAGAAATAAAGTAATTTGAATTTGATATCGCGACGCGAAGTTAGTTTGGCGAGCTTGTAGGCTACATCCGTAGAGCTGACAAAATGAAGTTAGAATACTAACATTTATATTCTGGAACAAAATGAACAATGGATTTGGGAGCTGTTATACACAAACATTACAATCTATTTAGGCTTAGTTTCTTGGTCGGTAACAGTTCGTATAAAGATACAGTCTTCAGGTATTGGCGTTGGCGTCTCTTCCAATTCATACATGTATGAGCAAGCAATCGCTAGCAAAGTTCCTGAAAATATAATTAATCGTCATAATTCTTGTCGAACTGCAAACAAGGAAAGTTTAAAGACATGAGTTCACATGCACAAATGACTTCACAAGTTAGATAATAGACCAGACTAATTTCTGAATTTCAAGGATACAGAAAATATAATATCTACACTATATTCAGTTCAATTTGAGATTGTACCGGATGCGCTGAAAGAAAGTGAAGAAACTCCAGTCGGGTAGCGATGAAACTGACAAAGCCGCTTCTTATTAAAGCCGTCCCAAATATTTACATAGCCATCCGACCCACCAGTCGCAAAAGTACTGTGATCTTGATGGAAGCTAAACATAATTGGTATTTACAAAATTGACATTCTTCAAATAGGTTGATGGAATCATTACAAATGAATTCAAATTAATTGTAGATTTTGGACCAACCTCACTGCGTTGACGGGATATATGCATTCCACCCCATGTTCTTTAATACGATGACATTTGAATGCATACTTCTTCTTTTGAATCTCAGGGTTTGGATCAAAATATTCGACCGCTACGCGTCCTTCAATTGAGCTCAAGACAAATCCCTGAAATTGGTAGTACTGAATTAGCTTCATCCAACTCCTTTAATTTAAAACGATATTTAGGCTTTCATTTGGTTTTCTTACTTGTTTATTTGGAAAAATGCGAACTGATCGTGTTTGATATTTGAGAAGAGAATCTCTTTGTTGAAGTGGCGGACCCATGTTTCTTAAATCCCACGCCAAAATTCTTCGTCCCGCTGTTCCTACGATTAAGACTTCATCTTTCAGGTTCATTGTGTACACCTAAAAACAAAAGAGAAGATACAGTGAACGAGTGAACAAATGCGTTAGGTAATATATAGTCTAAAAGTCCTTAAAAGCTACCCCAATAAAGATCAGATAAGGATGGACATGTGAACATCTGAAGCATTCAAGCCAAAGTTACAAAAATACATAGAATTAAACTGGAACTCTCGCCTTTACCTGATCTTGTGTAGGATAAGACGCCACGCATGAAGATGCTCTAGTATCCCAAATCTTGACAGTGGAATCCCAGCTTCCACTGATAACAATATTTTTTTCAAGCCAGAACTCCAAACATCGAATTGCGTTTTCATGTTTTCCTATAACGCTCTCTGTGTAAAACAGAAAAATGGTATAAGAATGCCAGCTGTCTTTATGCAAGGTTTGACTAATGTAACATTGTCAGCAAGAACGTACGTGTTTCACTGCCGAGATCGTACTGAACCAGACGTTTGTCGAGACCACCACTGAAGACTCTTGAAGCATCCTTTAATAGATAATAATAGGAGTAATGAAATTAATTTTTGACTGTGCTGAATACATTCACAATTTGACTAACCCTCGGAACACAGTCCAAAACAGGGTGGTTGTTGTGACTGTAGTGGTGTCTCAAATTATTATTAACAACGTCGAAGAGTCTGACAGATGAGTCCCACGAGGAAGCAAGTAAGAACTGGGAGCTTCCTGGTACAAATTTCACTGCTGATATAGCATCTTGAGGAGTTTGCTTGAGCTTGTATTCTGAGCGATATTCACCCATTCTTCAATCTGTATCGGTCTACAAAAATTGAATAATCGCTGTATTCAATTAATTAAATAAAAGCCTTAAATATCACACAGAGAATAGATTGGTACATTACATTGACTTACTTGTAAGTTTAAGCAAGTCAAATTAAACTAAGTACGCGATGTTTGCACGGGGGTAACGGGTATTACTTTCCTGTCCTTGTCCCACCCCGACGTAACCTCGTTACAGGATATTTATTAGTCCAGAAGAAAATCACTTGAACAAAACATAAAATGATCGCTAAACAAGCAAATCATAAATATAATCAATTTGGAATCTTCCAAATTAAATTATGTTTTGATTTGGATTTGACTAAAAAACAATGCGTTTGATGTAAAAAATTAAGGCAAAACACAAGTCTGCAATTTGAAGGGACATTCGTGCCTGAGGATTTGAATTGTACGGGAGAGCTTGGCATAGCGCATAGTGCAACGAATTCATCGCCGCTCATCTCATTTACCTCATCGGAATTTTCGCAATCCCCGTTTACGGCACGGCCTTACTACATTATTAACTTTTCTACTTTTGACTTGAACTTTCCAATTAATAAATATCAAAAATTGCCTATTTTTTAACAACACCGCAACTAAAAGGGTTTTGTAAACGTGATGTTGGAATTCGACATTTACGAAGCAGCGGATAATAATTTGCTTGCAGCTGCAGCATACCAGTGAAACTAACGACGACAATTTCTTATATTATATCCTTTTTCCTTTGCACATAATTCTTGGCAGAATTGAATTCTATGAATACTGTGTGATTTAATTACAGCCTTCTATTGCAAAATCTCACTCCAATGTCGCCATGCAGTGACCAATCAGAATGCATTTTTGATTCATTAGCAGCAATCATGAAAAAATTACGCATCTCAAATCTACCCATTTACATATTTGGAGGTATTGCATTGCAACTTTTAAGTAGAGACTGTTGCAAAAACTGCAATTTTTGGAATATCGACATGACATTGACTTAGCAAATAGCGATACGCAATATTCCTTCTAAAGAGAAAGTTGCCCCTGCAGTTTCCTGTCTGCATGAAGATTTTATTCCGAATGGGCGATTGTGGCGGAAATTTAATGGGAGGATAAAATGATTGGATTTTGTCTAGTCTAGCAGAAATTCGAAACGGTAATAAAGGGACCTAATAATTGCAATTTGCGAATGTTGAAAACATTTAAAAAGAGCGTGTGTTTGCCTGTCCACACTCCACACTCTCCGCACTTGTCGAAATGTGTTAGTAGTAAGTCGCTCTACCTGTCTACCTTCGTCCGTAATCGTCAATCGCATCAACGTCCTGCTCTCCTGTGTCCTGTCCTTACTTCGTTCACTTCGTTGCCAAGGGCTCAGAACTCGGTTTCTAAACTGGGCCCAGCTTTTAGCACAGTTTCATTGAGGCTCTTTCTTCTGCTTTTTCTAAATCAATCTCTCCAGCTGCAGCTCTTCTCCAACTTTTGCTCGCATTCCTCCAAGGCATGCCCACACTCCATATACTCCTGTCCTGACTCTCGATCCCAAATGCCCTAAGTTACTTAATTATTTCTATGAATTTTTAATATTGTGCAAATCTGGATGGAAATTCCTGCACACAATGATATGTGAAATGTTCAATTTCACCTTCTAATCCTATGCATGCCTTGCATGCTCTTATTAACAAATTAACACTCTAACGCGTTCTCTATTCTTTTCTGCTGCCTTCCGCTTTGCCCGAACCGCAACCTGTGCGCTCATTTATTTTCTCCGGCACATCTTCTACATTTTTTATTACATGTATCATCTCAAAGTTCTATAGAAAAATTGCACTAGCACACTAGTTTGCAATTTTTAATTGAAACAACGATGAACGACCAACTTTCATCTTGATTCGATATTTGCAGAAGGATATATTGCGATAAAATTGTAAAACGGATCTATCTGTTTTGGTGGATTGGATGTCGGATCTCTTGCACGATTGCACGTACGAGTACGAACCAAGACCAAGGTATGATAACCATTGCAGTGCAAGTGCAATAAAATAAATGATCGTGTCGATCTGACGACAGATGATTGGCGTTTGCTTTTATATTAATGAAATGCTGTCAATAAACTCGTGGAATTAATTGAATCTCTAGCAGGTGTCTAGTGTGTCTGGGCTCTAACTAGCTATTAGTTTAACTAGTTTAACTAGTTTAGGCGGTTACGTGGAGATGTTTGTTGGCGAGTAGACAAGTTTAGTGTAGAAAGTGAAAGAGTATAATTGAACAAATCAGCTGTGAGATAATTTTGGGTTTTGGGTTGGCATTCTTGGCATTGGCAAGTTTTAATTTGGGATTGTGTAACCTGTATGAAAGTTGACGTTACTGCATACTGTTGTGTGTTTGGGTGTCGCTCGTCTCGCTAGTCGTGTCGACCCAGAGCCAGAGCCAGACCCAGAACCCAGTTGAAAAGTTGAGATGAGAGAGTTGAGTGGTTGAGTCGTTCGTGTGTCGATTCCACTTGGACCCCTCGTCCCTCGCTCAGCTCAGCTGTTCACCAAACACACATCCAAAACAACTCAGAACAATTCCAACTATTATTTACAAAATTTAAAATCCACTCATCTCATCCGTTTTCTCTAATTTATCAAATTCCCATCATCCATTTCGCTTGTTCTCCGTCCTGCCCAGCCAGAGCCAACCAGCCAACATCATCATCGTTATTACATTACAAAATCATCTAGTTTTGACTCAGATTCCGTTGTCTAGTTCAACAACTGATGAATAACTCGCAAGAGTCTTACCGTCGACCACTAGGAATCCAACTCCAGATTGGATTTGGGTTCACCAACTACTCTTCTTCTTCACCCAACCTCACCAAAGACATTGTAAGTAGTTCAGTTCCAGTTCTATTTTGAACAGTTGAATTGTTAATAATTCTATTACGATAAATCCTTAACATACTTTCACATATGGCAGGACTCTTAGAACTAGTCGAATTTAGACCTCAATAGTCAATACCTTTAGGACAATATGTTGTAGTGTAGCATGGAGCATTGGAAGGGATGCTTGATGCGAATCAACTTTGATCAGTGAATGAATGGAGAGCAGATTGCAGAAAGGGCTTCAGTTTTACAGGCTCAGTTCTGTTTAGTCGTCGGAATCGAAATTGACTCCAGTCCTATCTGCCCGATTTCTATTCAAGAACGAAGATCGTGCGTTGGGAACGAATTAAGGGATGACGATTGACGATGACGAAATTTGGCAAGTGTATTGCCTCAGAAAGCCTGTCAATAGAATACAGCTGATTGGGATTCTTACAATTACTTACAATGATCAAGTTCAGTTCCACTGGGTTCTTTCTGAGAGCTTGACCATTTAGTTTTAGTATTATCGAGCCACGATGTGAATATTCGAAACTATATCAAGATCGCAACTTTTATCGCGTGCATTAATTTGGTTTTCTTTCCTCAGGACACAACAATTTCAGGTGCGCGATCGTGTCATTGAACTAACATTAATTAGAGCAGATTTCCTGAACTTTCCTAGAGTCAGTTCCCACATGGATGCCTACTGCCTATACACAAGTAAAGGTACGAAGAACTAATACTTTGGGTTCTTATTACAGGTACGTCATGGAGTCATTCTTGAGTCTGTTTGGGCCATCCGACAGTGCTAAACCAACCCCGAAAGGGAAAGAGAACAAGGAATCTGTTACAACATTCCGTCTCGGAGATCATGGAAAACTGAAAGACTTGCCTCCCGAACCACAGATTGGAAATGTGGAATATAAGTTGAAACTGATCAACCCAACAAATCACCGCTTTGAACATCTTGTTACTCAGGTATTTGCTTTACGAAAGTAATTTCTCTTGAACTGTCAAAATCAAGAGAAATTTAATATTTAGTACTGACACTTTATATCTAGATGAAGTGGAGATTGCGAGAGGGACACGGTGAAGCGGTGTATGAAATTGGAGTTGAGGACTCCGGTTATCTACGTGGTCTCTCAAAAGAGGAAATGTCGTTGAGTTTAGCAACTTTAGGTCGGATGGCCGTAAAGCTTGGAGCGACAATGCAGGTTGTTAGCAATGTTCCAGTTCCTGGTGACGCAGCTATCGAGAAGACTGTGGCGGAAGTATTAATCCGAAAGGTATGGAGTTGCCATTCAGTTTTTGTACCCCATCATTTAGAAGTTTCGATATTCCCACTGGAATTGAGGCTAAGCTGAATTTGAATATTCTCTTCAGGGCTGCAATTCACAACCAAGTATCGACTTGAGAATAGCTGTTATGGGACACGCGGACTCTGGCAAGTCAACTTTGCTGGGCGTGTTCACTCAAGGACAGCTTGACGACGGCAGAGGAAGGGCGCGTCTCAACATGTTTCGTCATCTTCACGAGATTCAATCTGGGAGAACATCATCGATAAGTCATGAAATATTGGGCTTCGATTCACAGGTTATTAATATTACGAACATCTAGCTAGCGGTCTATTAGTATACAATAGTAATAGTCATGTAGCTTCATAACATCTCTTCTGATGTAGGGTAAAACAATTAATTATCAAGAAGGCGGATCCGAAACGATTTGTGAGCTCTCAACCAAACTCGTGACACTAATTGATCTTGCCGGCCACCACAAATATTTGAAGACAACTATATGTGGAATCACTGGATATAGCCCGCACTATATTTTCTTTGTAATTAGTGGCGCAAGTGGATTTTCAAAAATGACGAAGGAGCATCTGACTCTAGCTCTTGCGATGGAGGTATGCTAGTTTCTTTATTTATGAATATTGGCCGTAATAGTAATTAATGCGCCCGTAAAACTTTCCAGGTTTCACTTGTCATTGTTATTACTAAGATCGATGTTGCTTCTGGTCCCAAGTTGGAAGATACACTTAGAGACCTGAGGGTGCACCTACAAAGTGTCGGACATAAAGGCATACTGACAATTAATACGGAGACTGAAATAATTGATTTGGTCGCAAATGAAGTCAAAGATGGATTGCTTCCAGTGTTTTGTATTTCTTGTGTCACTGGTGAGGGGCTACATCTTTTAACAAAACTTCTTCAAATATTGCCACCAGTGATAAGTGCTAAGGACGGCGACCTATTGGAGCAGGTAGAATAAAAATAGAAGCAAGAAAATGTTTATTTTTTTGCTTAAACCATGCGTAAAACACTTTAAATTTAAAGCAGAGACCACCGGAATTTCAAATTGATGAAACATTTCGGATTCCATTTGTCGGCACAATACTCGGTGGACTACTCACGGAAGGAACAATAACTGAGGGAACTCAACTTCTGCTCGGTAGGTCGCTTGTTCTGTCTATAATTTGTATTTATTCACTATTTATTATGTACATATCAGCGCTAACAACTTCCTGTAATAGGACCCCTCAACGACGGGAGGTTTAAGCCAGTATCTGTAACCTCCATTCGGCGACACAAGATTCCGTGCCAGACATTAAGAGCTAGTCAAAGTGCCTCAATTGGACTTAATATTGAAGTTGATGAATTAAGGAAAGGAATGGTTCTTGTGAGCCCAAGTTCAACACCACTAGCGAGCTTGTCCTTCCAGGTATAATTTTTTTATACCGTTTTTACTTGTATTCTCAAGAATCACACATATTCATTCAGCGTATTGGAAAATTGATATTATATTTTATGTCTTTCAGGCAAGCATTTTGGTTCTGTACCATGCAACATCCATCAGCAAGGGTTTCCAAACGACTGTGCACATTGGAAATGTAAGGCAGACTGCAGTGATTGAAGAGGTGATCAAAGGCTCTCAATTGGCGACAAACGATAAGGGCTCAGTTATTTTTAGATTCATCAGTCATCCAGAGTATATCAAAGTTGGTTCCAGATTATTTTTTCGTGAAGGTACAACAAAAGGATTTGGAACAGTCACACATCTATACACTAACGGCATCACTCGCTCGACTCAGTCGCCCTCAATCTGAGATCTCTTAGGCAAAGTTCAGATCCAAGACACGAATGTATGTTGCACTGGTTTTTGCAAAAACTTTAATTGGTCATGAATGAAATCTGTTCTTGTGCCTAGAGCTAAACCGGTTACAGAAGTTAAGGTAAACTCATGTTGATCTCTCAGTGATACCCTTGAGTATTATTATTTTAGTTTCCCTAGTATATAGTAGTTAGAAACACTCAGCAGCCGGTAATAGAAATATAAGTAAAATAATACCGAAATGTACTAGAATTTAAGACCTCCGGAACAGGTTGGGCCTGGAGATTTTTGAGTTTAAAAGCATTTTGTTTATTGTCAGCAGAGCAGGGTGTATTCGATACTTAATTATTCTAATACTTGGGTAACTCAAATTTGAGCCCAAATATTTCCGAAATTTTACAAATAACATCCCCAAAAACCACTATACACAATAACTGCAGTTTCGGCGTGCATTGAATTCAAACAATCATACATGAAAAATACTTGTCCACCCACGTGTAGGTTCAATGACTATTTCTCAAATCAAACACAACGCTGGGAGTTGGAAGAGATGATTTGAGAAAGATAAGGTTACGCGATGGGAAACCTTGGTCCCGGTGATCATTATGCCAAATGTAATTCGTACATCATGGCTTGTTGAATTCTGGATTCAACACGGAACATGCTAACGGAAATGTTTTATTCTTTTGACCTTTGTATTCGGATTTTAGATATAGTTTATTAGTCATCAAAATCATAGCTCACATAATGCAACCTAAGTCCCCTATTATTTCAAAAACTGTTCCGTTTTTTGTCAAAATATATTTGCGTATTTAAACTTGACATTTTCACTCAATCCAGTGATTTCGGTTGTATCTTATGTCATATTGACAGCATTGTTTTCATTCAGTATCACTGTTCCGTAAAAAAAATATTTTTAGGTTCAATTGTATGTGATTCCACTGCACCGTAGCTTTAGACAATGCTTTGAATTCCTTGTTTACGATATTCTAATTACTAACGATGCAAAAGTCGAATCCTGCTGTGTTCCTTTCCTTTTTATCAGCGGTACGTACTTGCAGTGCAAGATTAGTCGACTCCTGACAGGGAATAGTTTGAACTAATGTGATAAATATCCAAGTAGAGTTCATGTTTTTCGAGGTAATTAAGCAATCACCTAGCATTGCTTGAACTCTCCTTGAAGAGAAGATGTCCATGGAAAACAATAAAATTGATTCTTCGAGATAATATGATATTGTTTTTGTTTCAAATTATTTTAAAAAGAGCATATTTCTGTTTTTATTTTGAGTTATTTTGAAAATATTCAAAATTATTTCGTAGATGAGGATTCGTCTAGATTAATTCGTTTTTGGTTAAAGAAACATGAATAAAATATTAGCAAGCATATTTTTATTTTCACCCATCCTAATCTGAAAGGAATTCACGCTTAAAATTTCGAAAGCTCTTCACATAGTGACATAGTGCTTCAAAAGTTTATTACGTAGTGTGTAAAATTTATCATCAAAAATAACAATATTGCAGACAGTAAACATGTACTACAGCGAACTATGCTACTCTGTACACTTCATAAACATTATATTTGAAGACATTGCAATAATTAGTAATAATTAAGAAAAGAAACAAATTTTAACTATCGTTTTTTGTACAAGCTCGGACTCAGTTTTAAACTCGGAAGTTTCCCTTTAACTTGTTTCGCTGCGCGTATTTTAAGAAACTCAAACATTAAGAAGACTTCATCTGTTTTAACTCCTTTCTTCTTAGTATCCTTCAGTACTTGCTTGTCCTTGGGCACAAAACCAAACTTTTTCAACCGCTTCACAAATGAATTCTTGTAATTCTCTGGAAATCTGCTGGCTACTTCAGCAATCTTTAAGATTCCTCTGCAAAGAAATAAATTAGGGTTACACGTGAACCAGGAAAAGAATAGCAAAAAGGTATAAACAAAATTACTTTATTTTAAGGACACGACTTGCTTCCGCAATGAACTTGCTGACATCGGTCCCCATCAATGACAGGCAAAAGACGGCTACATCAACGCTCTGATCCTTCAAAGGGGTTGAACTCATGTCACAAGCGGTAACTCGATCATTTAAAGCAAAGAGGTCAAACGAATGAACTTTATGAGGAACGGAAGCGGCCAAACGAGCTTCGCCACAGCCAAAGTCGGCGATAATCTTATCGCTTGGAATTTTCTTCTTGATGAACTTTGTGATGACATTAAGTGGATCGCTGGGCCAGTTTCGAACTCGTTCCCTATATGACTCGTGATACTGCTGAAATTGTTCAAGACTTGAGTCGAATGCGCTCAAAGGGTCAGACTCTGCCTTGCCCATGGAATCTAATGCTTCATTCACCAACCTGCAACCAATTAATGGCAATGATGAAGTCTGAATTATTTATTCTATTTCAGTGACAATTGAATTTAGGAGAATAAAACTAATCTGGAATAATCTTATAAAATAACAAGTTGTACCTGAACCGAGCTGCGTGGAGTCGTTCCAGCATTCTATCTCGAAGAGAATCTGCTTGAGATACTTTAATGCTTTTCGCCATTGGCGAAATATTCGTTTCTGACTTGGAGCTACCAGATTTGACATTGTTCCGTTTGTTTTTCCATTTCTTGGTCTTCTTTGCGTCCCCTGAAGAAAGACTTAGCAGTTTTAAATTAAAGTACAGACAAATTCAAAATTAAATTACTTTAGACTTTCTAAGCTTATTTGGTTAAATTAGTTGAGCAGAAAAATGAAAATCCGAACTAGCAAGTGTACAATCTTATGTGCTACGGACTACAAATAGGAATAGCTGCAAATACTGCAAAAGTTTCACCCACCGACTTTTCTAGACTCTAACATTGAACGTTTCCGTGTTTGGGTTTTCTGAACGGCAGACATTTTTTGGTATACTGAGAACCGTGAATGCTTCTGTGGGCAGTGCTTCTTTAGTAGCGTGGTCAATCAGTAGTCACTGCTCACTGAAAAATAGTTAAACTTTCCAAACACTGCTCAAGAATTGAAAGACGAACAAAATTGAGTCAGACAGAAGTGCAATAAGGGGCAGCGATCGACACATAAAAACAAATTAAGAAAATTGCTTAGCAACAGCGAAAATCAACAACCACACGACAAACAAGGTGTATCAAATTTCTTGGAAAAAAACTCCCCATGTCCAAACAATAAAAAAATATGAAAAAATTCAAATTATTCAATTCTGAAACGAAGGAATTTTTTAATACAATTTCATACCTATTAAATTTACAATATGAAATGCCATAATGTCAAGCAATTCTTGATCAAGTGAGCAAATTGTAATTGGGCAACTACGAGGGACCCGACACCCGACAATTGTGACGTACTACCGACCCGACTTTTTGTACTAGGGACCCGACACCCGACGTCGGGTTTTGGTACTTCTGACCCGACTT
>JAQGCM010001489.1:0-15064 GCA_034699705.1 Hymenaphorura dentifera | reverse complement strand
TATTTTAGCTGGATACATAACAAGGTCAGGGTCCAGGGTCTTGGTCCAGTTCATTCCTGGTAAAATTAGACAATAGAAAAATAAAATGGTTCTGACGAATGCAATTATTTTTCTACATTGTTATTGTTGTGACAAAACCAAGTCGCAATGCTTTGCTGGTATTTAAGGAATCGTTTACTTTTAGAAAGCATTTCATTTTCAATTCGGTTAGAATTTCACTTTTTCACATATTTTCAGTGTGAACTGGCAGTACTATAAAAGGCTATTTTAATTAAACCGAAAAATGAAGTTCATCACATTCAACACTCACTTAACTCTTGCAGTTTACGCTGTACTTTTTTCGGTGAGTTGAACTGCTTGAAATTGATTGTCATGGAGTTGCAGATCAAAGTGCACTTATAGCCAAATTTTGTCCGTGATTTCAGGGGTTTCATGTCAGGGCCGCTGAAATGGATGACGACTGTGAATATCTGAATAATATCGTAACTTTGGTGCAAAAGCAAATTAACCAACTATCTACTTGCGCCAATGAATTAAATTTTGGAACCGCAGCACTTAGAACGTCCAACTATTTGGTAAATGCGAATTATATTTCTTGTAAAATTTATTTGAAAAATTCATAATCATTCATTTGTGCGTTTACCATTTTAGTGCATCGTGAAGTGTGCTTTGAATAAAGTTGGAGTTGTAAGTTATGCTTTATAAATTCTACATTTTGGCAAATTAAATTAATAAATTCGTATTTTAGCTAAATGCGGACGGGACGATAGACGTGGCTGGAACAACAAATTATTTGGACACAAGTATTCCACCTGCATTTAAAGCTAGATCTCCGGAACTCAAGGCAAAATGTCAGGAAGCAGCAAGTTGGTCCTTTGGTTTTATTTCATTCTGATATTGGCTTTTTAGCATTCTTATAATAAAATATCGTTTAATTTGCCAGGTAAAATCGTACCAAATGATGAAAGCTGCAAGAGCTACGAAGAATTGGTTTCGTGTGTCCTCAAATCTATTGCTTCTAGCCTGCGAAGCGTCGTCTCCGAAACTGTCTCATCTGGCAAAATTTCACCGGCCAAACTTGTAAAATGTAGTGCGTTGGGTACAAGAGTTGAGGCAGAACTTCTAAAACTTGATCTTCAATCTTTCAAAAGTATTTCCGCTTAAGTTATCTCAATCTGCACAAATCTGTGTCATACAAATCTTTGAATGATTTCAAAATAAAATTAATTATGTTGGACTAAAAGCACGCGAAAGTATTTCTGGTTTTTTAATACGACGGAAGCGGAAGAGGATGTGCACGTTGTGCAATAAATGTGGACTGAAATTTAGTCACAAATTGTTGAAAAGATTGGAATATAGAATGCAATCCATCTTTTGATTTTGCAATACGTCGTACGCTTGGAAAATTATGGTCACGACTATAATCATTTGCTTTTAAAAATAACAGATACGTAGCACCTTATGAATCCTTATGACTTTTGGTCGGATCAACCAAAAATTTCGAATAAGTTGAGATATTGTTTCGGAAATGTAGGTGTGAATGCCTCTAGTACTGTGGGAAGAACTTGTACTTTATAATTCGGCTAATTAGACAATCCACTGCCCATTTTGCTGAATTTGTCCCGAAAACGATGGATCCCAAGACCATTTTTAGAACAAGAAGCCATTTGGCTATTCATAAACTGGATTTCCCGATTTCTCTATTTGTGGAAATTGCTGAGCGGATTCAACCAATTATTGCCTAAACTTCAAAAGACTTTGTTTGGAAGAATTACAGCGATACCTGGACGCCTGGACCTAGACAAACAATTATGATTCAAGCGTCCTTGGGTTCACCGCGTTGTTTTTTGTGCTGAATTTGGCTTGACTGCCTTCGTGGCTTATCCCAACTTTCCCAATAAAATTAAAATTACCCTTTCGCCATAATTCTTCTCTCTTTTCGACAATTTAATGAATCTACTGCGACTGTGATTATGATTACGTATCTCGTTGGCAAATACAATTGAAATGGAAATGTACAACAAGTTATTAAGTTCTTCCAGGCACTTTTGTACCGTTTGTACTTTGTACTGTCCCAGAATTTCTAATACTATTTTAATTTTAATTCCTATTGTCGCAAATTGTTGGCTAGATTTTTGCTTAGTCATCACAACTAGAATCAAAAGCCCCAGTCAGATTTTAGACCGAATAATGATTCGCGTTTTAAAGCTGGACTTTTTTCTGAATTATAAATACGAGAGAATGGATGCTCCAAATCATCAGTCAGATTAATTTTGCTAACAGTTCACTTTGCAGTTTCGCAAATATTCTCACAAGTTATAGCGATGGGGTCAACTTCAAAAACAAACTCTACTGCTAAGTCGGCAATGGTCTTCTTTACGTTTGCATGGTTATTTACGGTAAGAAAATTGAGAAAATTATTTGATTGGCTAGCCGAATTTTAAGATACTAAATATGCATTTAGTATATTTTATATTATTTCTAGGGAATTTGTCTAGGAGCACCTCAAGGCCAGCCAGAGGACGATAACTGCCAGTATTTTACAAACGTAATGAAATTCGCACAAACGCAAGGAGTTCAGTTAAAATCTTGTGCAGGAAATTTTGCAACTCCCGAACTTAGATCTGCCAATCATATGGTGAATAAGCAACAAGAAAACTATTAATTTGCGAACATTCAGAGCTTGCAGAACATACAGGGCATTATTAGTGCAAACTAATCGCTTTAATATGTTGATTTCATTTTCAGTGCATTGTGAAGTGTGCCATGACCAAGTTAGGAGTAGTGCGTACAGAATTGCATAAGTTTTCCCAATCTTGAAAAATGCAGCAATGAAAGTAACTAATATTTGTTTGTTAAAATCATGCAGCTGACAGAGGAAGGTAACATTGACATTGTCGGAGTCATGCATTTAATGGAGACAATAATTCCGCCAAACATGCGAAACGATTCAGGAGGTATGCTAATGGAGTGTCGGGATGCTGCAGGTTAGTGAAGTTGATATATTTAAAGTCAATTTACATCACATCTGCTTGGGTTAACTAACCAAAGGTTTAACTTCTAGAAAAAATTGATCCCACTGATCCGACTTGCAATACTTATCAGCCCTTACTTCAGTGTGCCTTGAATGGCATGGTTTCCAAATTCCGAACTACATTGCAGAAAGAAATGTCCGGACTTGGAGGTGGACTTGGTGGGGGACTTGGTGGTATAATTGGCGGTGGTCGTTTAGGCGGCGGCGGCGGTCAAGGTTCTGGCTTGGGCAATGTTGTCCAGGGATTTTCGCCTTTTAAATTAATACAATGTGCGGTCAAGGCTGGCCAAGTTGATGGTGAACTGCTCAAAATGAACTTGAATTCTTTTCGACAAATCGTCTAAATGTTAGTGAATATTTCTGCTTAAAAGAAAAACAGTATTATCTAAATATTTTAATAAATTTGCATTTATTTTTTGTCCGCCCAAATGCAATTAAGATAGAAAACACAACCCACAAACATTTCGTGTGTATTTCATTTTGTGGTGAGTTGAGTTGAGTGAGTTGTTTTAGTAGTTAGCGTTCTGTATTTATGAAGAGGTATGCAGATTATATGCAAGAACAAGGATATTATATTTTTTAAAACGTCTGTTGTTAACCTGCCAGAATTTTAATTATAAGCAAACAACTTTTTTGATATTTGTGTATTTCTTCATTTATTTCCAAGTTGTATTCAGCATTGCAATTTTATAATAGCATTATGTCCACTGCATAGCAAAATTACTGTACTGGAGACTTGACGGTTTTCCAAGGAATGCATTGTGTGAAGTTCAATGGAGTTCAGTCCGGCAAATAGATTGCGATTTGCAAATTGCAATGCCATGCCTTGGAATAATGTGTAGTATTATTCAACTCGAATTTTAAACCAAATCAGTAAGCATAAAACAATTGAAGTCAATTGGTTTAATAAAAATTAAATTGAACTCATAAAATATGTGTCATCTACACTTTGTCGGAAGCTGCGAATGCTAGGAAGTAAAACCATAATGTAAAATGCAAAGTGCATTTTATTTACGTAGTTTGTAGCATGTCGTAGTTGTACGAGTGTGATTCTGTGATTGTGATTTGTTAACATGAATCGGTGTAAATTTCATTATTGTAAAGTTCAAAGTATGGCTCTTCTGACACTTCTGGAAAACTTTCCATAGAATTATTTGCAAACCAAAAGATTGAGATGGGAACAAACGTGTGATTAGATAGGTGAATGTGAACCTGAATCCATGTCCTCAAAGTTCACATCAATAAAAATCCATTCAAAAATCGACAACTTTGAAAACATTTTTCACCTTGACAGACCCAAAATGCAATTCCAGAGTGTCAAGTTCAATTAGAGGAGTACCCCTATCCCATCATATGGTCATGATTTTACATCATCCCTTCCGCAAGTTAAACTTCATGCAGAATTGTGTTTCGGAAATCGACGAACAGCAATGAATTCAAACATGTGCATGTGCCAAAAAATGACTCAACCCGAATCCCATTCACGGCGCACTTGTTGTGAAACCCATAAAAATAAATATCCTGCAATTGCTATTGCGGACGGCAAAGTTTGATTGATCTTGTCGATTAAATGGCCAATTAAACATTAAGTGCTTGTGTTCAAGTGCAAGCGGCAAAAATTTCAATGTCAGAATTACTTCGGACTTTAATTCACAAAGCCAAATCGCTAGTAAAACATGGTGATAAAAATCCGAATTTCTACATTGGGTGGCGCAAAATTATCAAGAAATTATGCATATCATTTTTTGTACTAATAAGCATAAAAGCAAAATTGTGCCACCCTTTAAAAAACAAATAATTTCGGGGGAAAATACTTTACGCTTCAACAATAATGACGAAAAGACTTTAATAGCAAGTGAAAATTATTATTGTCCTTCAATTCGGCATGCACGGGGCGGACAAATGTCGCAGCAAAAGTTTGAATGACATACTCCTGCAATAAAAATGTACTGTACTGGCAGTGCCTAAAAATTTGCAAGGGCAAGACTTTGATTACCCATTCAATTTGCAAATTACTGAAATACCAAGATAAAGAAACAAAAGCACAACTCGTTGGCAAAAAATGAACGTCTGATAAGGAATACATGAAGTGTGTTCAGTGTTCGGATGTTAGGAAATCAGAGCGGGGAAATTGCACTTGTCTGGGCATTGTTCTACCAGCTGGCTGTGCTGGTGTCAAACGGGCATTCCTGATTCTGACACTTGCAAATCAAACTCCGATTCGTCCAGTCGATCACGCCAGAAATATCCAGAAAAATGAAGGTCAAAATCGTAGAAATTTTGTGCTGCTATTTATTCACATCACTGGTGGACAAAGTATCGCCTTCACAAGTTTACACTCTGGACACTGAAGAAGATTTGTTAGATATGGATGAAGATGGAAATTGGAGGTGGAGTGTTTCAAATTGTGATTATTTCGAAACCAGCGATACTGCATGCTCTCTGGGAATCGAGGATCCAGAAAATCGGGTTGGATTTTGGACAAACTGCAATAGGGATCCATGCTCGATAACTTATACTTCAACGACAGAGGAAGCCAATCCAATTGCGTTAGCCTTTCGGATTTACGCATATGATACGAATACGAGTTATCTGAACATTAAGACGGAGACGCTTGACTTTCGAATGCCAATCAATCAAGTTGGATGGAATGATTATTCATTCTTAACTGGATTCAATGAGTCTTCGGTAAGATCGCGATCTTGAACAATGGAAACTCTTTCTGAAGTATTTGGTACTATGAATTTTTTATTTTTAAAGGTAACACTAGAAATGAAAGAATCGTGGGACTATATGATTTTCGATAAAGTCCTTATCAAAACCCTGGAAGATGCGACTTTGACCACGACAGAGGATAACACAGCTGAAACAGACTGGGATGATTCAACTGCTGCATCGACAGATTTCGAAACCGAATCGACATCAACTTTCGACACATCTGAAGCGTCATTTCCGACTACAATAATTTTGACAGAGTCCACTATGTCGACAGTTGAAAATACTGGAACTTCTAGCTCCATGGAGTCAACCACCGTTGATCAAAATAATACTGTGACAAGCACAACTGAAGAACTGCTTTCCACAGCTACTTCCGAGAGACCAGATGACATTTTGGATACAATCGATGACGTAATACCTGGAGGTCCTTGGGTTGTTGATTGTGAGTACGCAGAAAGTATATCCGAATTGGTCACCATTTGTCCGAACCTTAACAATGTGGGTCCAGACCCTGAAAACAATATTGGCTACTGGACACCTTGTAAATTAACTACTTGCAGAATTGTCTACACTGCTCCCAAAATCGAAAATTTCTCAAGTGACCAACAACGTCAAATTTCATTCAGAAGTTATGCAGACAATGATAGTCAACTTTCGATTACAACAGATAGTTTTTCCACTGAGTTTATGGGAACTGGGGGTTGGATGGATATACCATTTATGAGTGTTGTTGGTACAGCTGAGGTAAATATTTGCTGAGAATTTCAGTTTAATTTTCTTTAGATACAACAATAAAAGTCTGATCAGAGTGTCATTTGATTTCAGACAATAACAATCACGGCGAAAAATGGACCGTCTGGAGTTGTGGTCTTCGATGAAATTCGAGTGAGAACAATCACTGGAATTCCAATCAACGAAACTACAATCACAGACGCTACGACGACACGTGTAACTCCTGACCTTAAAACCTTATCTGAATTGTACCTGATGCTAATTCTGATAGCCGTCGGTATTGTCATTTTGCTAATGTCGTTGCTCATAATTTGGACTTGCTTAAGAAGAATTTGTTGCAAGGGAAAAAGAAAGCGTGACCCAATTGAAGAAGCGCCAGAAGCGAAAGGCGATGAATTTTACAGAACATTCCCAGTACATATTCCTTCCCCAAACATAACACCGCCCCCAGGCTTTGAAGTTGTTGATGAAAATGGTCATGATCGCGAAGGACTTAATTTACAACCACCAAGTTTCGGAACTTTTTTTCGGCCCGGACATCAAGTGCCAAACAAACCAAAAAGTGCTCACAAGAACACTGAAGTTTATTTTCGAGGAAGTCCTCCAGCGCTTAGGAATCAAAGTTATGGTTCTGACAGTGACGATTTACCGAAAATTCCAAGATTATTCAAGTCACAAACACCACGCTTTTACGACTAAGAACCATTTTCAGCTTTTCAAATGAATTTTTCCAGTTCATATTTTTAGTTTTGGCTAATCTTGCCGAAGACTCTTGCTGAGTTTTGAAAACTTTTTTTTTGTTTTTTATGAAATTGTATATTGCAGAGTATTGTTGTTAGAATTCAGAATTCGGTTGCGAATATGGTAAATTCGCTAGCTGCAGCTTTTCAACTATCATTTCGGGTATAAAAATTTCGAAGATGCGGGTGACTACTTATTCCAGTTCCGTACCATACTACTTTGCTAACTATTGAGTTTTACTCCATTGACGAGTAGAAGTTGTCGGTTTGAAAGAAAGGTGCTAA
The DNA here is from genome assembly GCA_034699705.1 of Hymenaphorura dentifera. NCBI lineage: Eukaryota > Metazoa > Arthropoda > Collembola > Poduromorpha > Onychiuridae > Hymenaphorura > Hymenaphorura dentifera. The sequence goes on along the minus strand of JAQGCM010001489.1, from coordinate 7,555 downwards.
TTTCTGTAAAAGATCCCTAAATCTGACGTTGTTTAGCTCTTTACTGTGTGTGAGTCAAGTTTAACAGAGTGAAATTATTTTTTACGATTATATGAGTTTGGTCTGTGGGAACTGCTAAATAATTGTTTCGAAAATATATTTATTCATTTCTACGAAACAAAGTCGTCGAAAATTCGTAGAACTTTTCATGAACATTGTTTCATGTCCAAAAACATTGTTTTTGGCACAATTAATTGTTAATTCCACGAATAATGTTGTTGTTGGACCACGATTCCCAACACACCATGAGGTCAGGTCTTGGCTATGGTCGCAAACGTCAATCAACTGCAAATCGTTTTAACATAACAGAGCCATCGATACAAAATCTTAAACGACGAATTTCTTCAATTTTAATTCTTGGGGCAGTTTTTTATATATATAATCGTTGGAATTGAATATTTCATTTAAATAAAAAAAATCGTCTAATCTAAACCATGTGTTTAGTGAGTGAGCACAAAACTTGATTTCCTGAAACTCTAAAGCTGCTGCATTTCATTCTACACGTATTCGTTAGTTACTGTGAATTTTATGATTTGGCAATTTTTCAAAGTCCCTGGTTAGGCCTTCAGGTTTATGGATACTATGTACTTACAGTGGTGAAGCATCATTATAAATATTTTTAATTTGAAGAATTGCTATATTGATGCTACTAATGATTAATCAGCATTAGTTCTGTCAAATAAATTAGTCTCGCAACGCAACACACGACAGCGAAGACGACGCTGTGGAAATTTTTTCATAATCCAAAAATGTAAATATAAAATTAGGTGTTACCGTGTGTTGCTTGGGGAAAACCGAAAAATTCTAAAAGTACTTGTATCTTTTGTTTTATTATAATGTAAGAAACTGGATCTTAGTTTCCCAATTCTCAAATAGAGTAGAATGAGAAGACCAGAAATCGAGAGTGAACGATTCCAAAGAATTGACATCCTGGATTCTAGACGGTCACGGGACAAACTACCCTTGAAATGAACTCTTTAAATTCTCAATGCTTAACGGTTCTGTTTCAGGGCAGTTCGTAAAATGGACGACAATGCAATAAATGAACTTGAAACAATAAACTATCAGGTGAATTGTTGCAAGTTTCAATTTCAATTTTTTGTGTGTGTGGGCATTTCCACATTGTTAAGCAGAGCAGAGCAGAGCTGTACATGTGCAATGTTTCGTTAGTTCATAATTTTGTAACCTTTGTTTTCAGCATCTGCTCCAGTTTATCAATTATTGTCATTCACACTTTGAGGCAGCACTATTGCATGCAATTCCATTTCCTGCTTCACCAATGATAAATTGTAACTTAGCTGCCCCACTTTTACTCATTTATGTATTTATGATCACTATTATTGTTCGACTGTGCTGACAATGACTTTGAAATTAATGCTTTGGAATCCAGAAGCGAATGTCAATGCCAATTCAACGAATTGAATCTGGACTATCCTCCAAAATCATGCGAGAGCAATACGAACTGCTTTTTTTCAAGCTGTTATTAAATAATCATTTTAAAACACAACAGTATTGAAACATTGGCTTAAATGGCTGCATTATTGGTCAGCCATTCCAGTCTACAAGAAAGTTTTCGGCAGGTTTGTTTATTCTGCCGCTAATAAACATGACATTAAAAAGTTTTAACCTTAGCTCGACACTAAAGATATTTATATTGGCTGGAATATTTTCGGTACTTCATATCGAACATAGTATTTTAATATCTAACCAATTTCCGAAATATATTTTCTATAACGTTTACAAACCATAATATCATATTCCTAGTTTTTTAACTGAGAAAATAATTTTTTCAAGGGATTTTGCATCACTACTGCAGATGGTATCACTGATGACTGCGATTATATTTGGAGTATGATAAGACTTTTGCCAAATTTAATTTCCGATGTGTTCAGTTGCATAGCGGATCCGAAATCCAAGTTCCTAACTCCAACTTTTAACCCTGGCAATTTTATGGTACGCTTTCGACATCAACCCTTGCCAATTTTGGTAAAATTCAACTCGTGCTTAATATAATTTGACTAATGTAATTTCAGTGTATCATCAGATGTGTGCTCATAAAGGGTGGTATGGTAAGCAATTATGGAATTTGCAAAATTTTGTGGATTTCATTAGCTTCTTTCAATCCTTAAAATAATAAGTTTCGCACTTTTGAACGTAAATAAATTAGCTCGACGAAGATGGTGCGATTGAAGCTGTTGGTGCTCTAGAATTTTTGGCATCTATTTTGCCTCCTAAGCTCAAGCCCAAGGCAGAAGATCTTGTCGTAGCTTGTCAAGATGCCACCAGTACGTACCATCAAATTAATGAAAATATTAATACTCTGAATTCACTAAACTTTACAAAGCGTAAAATTTGTGTTGCAGCAAAAATTGACTTGGTGAATGACCCCTCTTGTATGTCTTACCTTCCATTGCTCACATGCGCGATTCAAGAACTCATCAAATTGTTTGGCGGAGCCGTCGTCGACACCATCACTGGTGAAAATCCAGTTTCAATTAAAAAGATCATCATGTGCTTATTAATCCCACCTCCCCCACCAAAAGACGATTATGAAGGCGGTGACGAAAATGCTGCAGAGCCGGAATCCAGAAGAATTATTCAATATGGATTTCGTAGAAGCAACTCAAGTTTTGTGAGAAGATATTTTTGATAACACACTTTTTACGTAATTTAAGTAAAACAGTAATTGTTACAGAATCAAGGCTCTATGTAATGTTTCCAGGAACAAATTAATTATGCTATAAAAGAAATCGTCATTTGATTTTTTCTGCGCAGTCGAGTCCAGAAAAGTTTTCTTGTTGCTGTACAATGAAGAGTCCAGAGCTCGCTGAATTAGACTGTCCTCAACTGGACTAAAAATGCGACAAAATATTTTGACAGATTAGACATTAGAGTTCTTTGTAACTCTAAAAAGTTTCAAATTCAACGAATAGACTCACATTCCAGTCGCGTAATTGTCATTCACAGTGTAGTAAGTGACCTTCCAAAGAAGTAGAAATACGACAAGTCCGACAATCCATACGGCTACATTTATGAAAAGGATTAGTGTCGGAAGCGTGGACTGTCGAATATTTTGTTGCCTTGAAGTTTCTTCAATCTGAAATTCCAAAGAGTATTCAGAAATTTTGTCAATGCAACTTGCAGGTTAGCTAACGAACGAAATTAATTACCGCTCAATATGTCTTTCGGAAAGAACCAATTCAAAATGGGAATGTCCGACGGGCAAAATTGCCAGAAAAAGAACCTCACCGGACAAAGTGGTTTGGGACGACCGTCGTCGTCGATTCTTTTCGTGATTGTCACGTTGTGTCGCTCGAATATTGTTCCGTTGCTGTCAAACTTGACAACTTCTTCTACAAACGAAGTCGTTGGAACTTCCGTGCTTGTCCAATATGGTCGGTAGACTTTCTTCGCCTTCTTTTTTCTCGACACAAATTGTCTACCAGAAATCGGGTTCTGAGTTTCTGGGATATAAGCGCTGACCCCGCCAGAGCGATAAGGGACAGAGGTCACGTAGCTTACAGAATCTTGCCGTATTGAAAGTCCTTGGATCAGTTCGATCAGTTTTAGTATTAAAAGTAACTGTAGGAGGGGAATTAAAAGACCAAAGATTTTTCGGGGTCTCATGGCATAAACCTACACTGTGCACTTGACTCGTTTTCTTTGCAATCCAACTTAGACTGGAAGTGACAAGGCAAGATTTGATTCTAGCATCACCGTAAAATATTTTCATTTACATAATATTTGGCGGTTTGAGTGCTAATTTTGGTGTTAAGTATTATATTATAAATCTGGAACAAACGGTAAAGACCAATACAGTTAGCAATTAGCCAGGTCATGTTAGCAATCGCAAACCATACAACGGAATTGTAGTTTACGCGTTCCATGCATTCAATTCAGTTCAAAATGCAAAATGCTAATAGCCATGCAGTGTTGGGGTTCAATGAATTCGGAAGGTAACACGTTTTAAATTAAAGCAGTGCAAATTACAAACTACAGGAAATGTTGAATGATTAATTATGATCCTAGAAACAGCTGCTGGAAATTAGAAATATGGTTTGTCTGCCTCAGTTTAAATAAAAAAAATTGGAATAAAAACACACTTCCGTGACTCTGAGATGAATTTTTATCCCAATTCTCATGTACAAAGATACTTCAGATTTTGAACACCCACTATTCTGCATCACATTTACAGCGTATCTCATACCCGCTGAAATTAGCACTTCCTTGTTCGAATCAATTTCAAAATTCATTCCAAAATCCCGAACAGCCAAATGGACATTCCAAATAGTTCTTCCACAGATTCTTAGTGCATGGTGCCATACCAACATAAGAGAATCATGAAAACTAACCTCTGCAACAAAATCGCGTAGAGGTCTACCGGAAATGTCACTCTAAAGTCTAAACTAACCCTTCGTATTTATTTATACTTTTTAAGATTATTCTAAATTAACCCAAATTCAAAATTTGTTAGGATGGGGAAGTCTGTAATAATAATCAAAAAGCGAAAAACCAAAAGTTGTTCCGACATTAATCCTGAAGATTCCTGCCGTGTATTATTCCGTCACACTCCTATCGCCCGAAAACCACAAACGGGTACTAAACAAGTAGCCAAATTATGGCGGAACATGATGCAATTACAATTACCCATGGATATATCGGAATGGTACGACGATGGTCGAACAATCGAATTGTCCTCAAAACCCGCAATGTTGACTGCGAACAATGACATCCTCGTGTACAATGTCACCGCAGCGAAGAGTGAGGCAGCAATGCCATCAGCAACACTACAGGCACGACCCAACGGGAGGTCAATTCTTAAACCGAACAGAGGCAAATCCCAGCAAATACTTCCGACAGTTATAATAACTGATGCGGAAACTGAAGCTGTCAAAGTATTTGATCCCAATCCGAATATCAAAAAGAGCAAAAGTCGGGTTTCATCGCGTGGCGGAACCAGCACAGTTAGTGTTAAAATCACGTAAGAAAATTTTTGAAATATATTTGCTGACTACCACCAACACACTTGAATGGCTTGATAATATTTTCAGCAATCGAGAATTGCTAGCCCACACGAGTCCTTGGCGTCGCTTACTACGACTTTGTTGTTGCAAAACTGAAGTGAATCCTTTAGATGTGGGCGGCTCCACGTAAGTATATTTATACCGTTGCAAGCTTGAAAAACATTTTTCGCAATACAATATTACACAATTCATGTAGACATGAGCCTCGGACACTCAACTCACTCACGTATATTACGACTCATCTGGAATTGCTTATGGTGAGCTGAACAACGAAAGCTTTTCAAAAAACTCCTTGAAAAAATTTCAGAAAATTCGTTAAATCAGGAATTCCATTTTGTGGACGTTTCAGGCTAAGAGAGTTCCTCAAGGTCGTGCTGAAGCTAGGGCTACTCTGATCGATGCCTACAAAAAAACGATAGATGCTCTCCGCCATCTTGCAAAAGTAAAAGAGTTATGTGATGATGCGGTTGGGACGTTGACTTACAGTAAAGTATACCTTGACCGCGAGTTGACTGAGGAAGAATTGAGATTGACTGACAAAAAGAGCATCGTCGGAAGTTTTATTTGGCTCAGCACTTACTGCATTCAATACTTGGCTGGCAAAGATGTGGATGAGGCAATCAAATTCGACATAAAATTGAGAACAGAAGATGTGGTCGGAAGTAGTGTACTCCTTTGGTCAGCCATGGTCCACGTCGTGGAAACGATTCGGAGTTGTCTAAATATTTTCGAACATTCGATTATGAAGTACGTTTTTACACTTCGTGCTCCAGAAGAAGAGCGAAGAGACTCAGAGGAACATCACGAAGTCAATCCAGACAAGTTGGATCGAATCAGACGACGAAGATGGAAAATTAAACACACGGCAGAAATTAAAGCTGCAAATGAAGATATGTATTACTGGCAGGGAAAAAGTAATATTCCTCGACCTCAGCTAAAAGTTTTTGTGAGAAATAAAAATATTATGGGAAGTCCTTGGCTTGACCTAAAGGATCAAAATAATGCAGAGATTCTTTCGGTCATTGTTAAAAGTTCCACAAAGTTGTTGACAATTGTTGAAGATGAACTGACACAACTCACTAATTTGGACAAAGCTGTTCAGTCAATCGTACCAGGTTGGCTTGACCAAACGATTCATAGTTTCTACCAATATAAAATTTAAAGTCCTTTTGCTCATCTTTAGCTTTGGATACCATAAAACGGCCAAAAAACCTTTTGGAAAGCACACTTCTGCTGGAAAGAGTAATGCATAGTCTCCATGAATTTCCTAATAACCTATTGAAACAAGCTGAGGTGGACGAAGTGAAGGAAATTGGTCGAATTGTACTGGACAGAATCGATGAGTTGACCAATACGTTGGAAATTCTGTTGGCCAGTGCTCTTGAGGCTCGACATATCATTCATATTTGCTATGAGTATACTCGGACTTATTACAAATGGCCGCTCGCAGAGTACGACACTTTTGCAGCAGAAAATCACAAGAAATACATGGGATATTGGGCACACAATGATGAGTTCCAAGTAGCAAAACCACCAGAATCAATTAGAGAACCGATTCCATTTTTTCACGACAGTGGGTACAAACAAATCATGAGGACAGTCATTCTTAACGCTGCTGATCGGGATGTTTGTGTTGGGTTAGTTTGCAAAAAAAAAATCCAAATTTGTAAATGAATATTTCGGCTAATGATATTATTGTTTGAACATATATAATTTTTTTTAGGCCGATTGATTCTGTGGAACCAGTATTTCTCACTGATCCGCCCAGCCGACCTCCATCTTCTAGTTCTCTGGCAAAAACACCATCGCTCCACCAAAGCGTTGTGCCAAAAAATCCTCCAATTGTTGTTGCGCCTAAAGAATCAAACCAGGCTCCAGCAATTTCAGTAGATGAACCACAAAAGCTACCACTAAAGAAAGAATAATATAAGCATCCTATTGCCTTATCCTCAAATCACAGTGTACTAATTTATTTCCTTGGATTCGAATTTTTCCTCTATTGGTCGAAACTTTACGTTTGTACGAAGCCCACGGACAAACGTTTCGAAATCATAAGTAGTATAGAAACACAATAAAACTTTAACGTGTACTTGTAATGTTTTAAAAAAAATACGATAACAATTCACCAAGTTGACGCATCAAATCTGGGCTATAGCGTCAAATGGAATTTCGCCATTTCGCTTTATGGAAGGGCTGTCAAATAGTTTAGACACAACCACACAACTACCTATTGAAAGAACGCAAAAACTTAACCACAAATATCGAACTCAATACTATTTTTGAGTAGGCCAATGCATCTAAAATCTTGCACAGGAAAAAGTTCAGAATGCAAAGCAGAACGAACATTCAATTACATTAATTGCTGCCGGTATTATGGCTGATTGGGTTCATTCATCGTCTGCATCGAGTTAATTCAATAGCGGTTATGCGCAGCTTACGCTAACGCTAACGCTAACGCTGGGCGCTAACGATTTCTGTAGCGTTAGCGTTAG